>JAVYIG010006588.1:0-115240 GCA_035222895.1 Strongylocentrotus droebachiensis
CCTCCAGCGCGAATCGCGGAAGCTTTGACGTTTCCTTAAAGTATTAGAGAAAGAAGACGATTCGTTGTACCAGTTTCGAATTTTAAAAAGCCCTATTCGTCTGAATTCAGTTTCCCCCTCTCGCGCGAAGCGCGAAAGCTTTGACGTTTCCTTAAATTATTAGAGAACGCAGACGATTCGTTGTACCGTTCTCGACTCTTAATTCTTATCTGAATTCAGTTTTCGCACCTCCCGCGCGAATCGCGGAAGCTTAGACGTTTCCTTAAATTATTAGAGAAAGAAAACGAGTCGTTGCACCGTTTTCGATTCTAATTATTAAAGCCCTATTTGTCTGAATTCAGTTTCCCCTTCTCGCGCGAAGCGCGGAAGCTTTGACGTTTCCTTAAATTATTAGAGAGAGAAAGAAGACGATTTGTTGTACCGTTCTCGGCTCATCTAAATGAAGTTTTCCCCTTCCGCGTTAAGCGCGGGATTTTTGGCGTTTCATCACAATATAGAGAAAGGAAGACGATTCGTTGTACCGTTGTTTACTCTCAAACCATTTTCTTTGGAAGATGAAATTTGGTTTGAATGAAATTGAAAATTGTATAGGAACGTGAAACTTCGAGAAAATACAAGTATTGTAGTTGGAGTCACTCGCGAAGTCGTCACAGCGGATTAAAAGTCACAGTTCGTAGGGAAAAAAACTTGTCGGCCGACCGACAATATACATCTCACCGACTTCAAACTTATGCATTGATATATTACACTAGGTTCGAGCAAGAAAACCGACACAGCTGACCCGACACAGCAACATATTTACTCGTGTATTTGTTGCTCCCTCGACGAGACGACTCCACCCAACAACCTCCCTCTCTCTTTTACTCCCACTCCTCCTCTCTCAGGCTATTACCTCCCCTCTCTCTCCTCTCGTTCATCCCCCGTTTCTTTTTTTCCCTTTTACTCTTTTTTCTTCTTTTTTTCCTTTCCTTTCTTTTCTTTACTTTCCTTTCTTTTCCTTTCTTTCTTTTATTTTCCTTACTTTCTTTTATTTTCCTTTTTTCTTTCTTTCTCTTTCCCTCTCTTTTTTTCCCTCCCCCTTTTCTCGTTTTTCCCGACGGCAGCGCAATTTTACCGACAATATCCTGATAGGTGGAGGGGTGTCGCACCCCCCACCCCCCCCCCCCCCCTTTGGCGACGCCCCTGCTCTCCTCTCCATCTGACTCTCACTTGCTGCCCATCCTATCTCTCCCCATCACTCCTCTATTTAGATAGATTATTGAATAAACTTTATTCTATACCCCCTCTCTCCTCCTCTTTTACCGTCATCGCAATCGAACTTACCTTTCGTTATGTTTTCTATTGATATGTGGCAGGTTTCCCATATTCTGAGTTTTATTGCGCATCAAAGTTCGCCATCGAGGGTTTCTTTGAGTCTCTTGCTGCGGGTCTACGTAACTTCAACATCAGGTGAACTTATTATCTTTTGCTTACGAATTGCTTCATTATTTTATTTTACACTTGTAGTAATACAAATCCTTGGCATATATACACGCTATTTGTAATCAATGTCAACGGTATTAAACCAAACGTTATCAATAGCTTAAAATCAGAACTGTTTCTGTGTGGAAGGCTGAACAAATTTTGTGATTATCAACAAAGTAATATTAATTCATACTAGGAATTCGTAATACTACTTTATGAGTGGGAAAATGATATCCCTTGCTTGTAGAAGCAGATTGAAGGAAATTCGTTGGCTCTCATCCATACTCGTCGGGGTAGATTTGCTACTACTGATTTACTTTGTCCGACATTTACTAAATGTTTTAATGATTTCCCTATTCTTTTTGAAGATATAAACAAGTTAGTACAGACAGCGATATTCGCAGGAAACAAACACAAATGTTTAGAAGAAAATTAAGGGGTTAACAACAAGTTTAGAAGAAAATAGCAGGGGCTTGAAGATTCCATACATCAGACAACTTGGAGCTGATCAGGCTTCTTTTTGGTTGGGGGGGGGGGGTGGTCTATTATTAAAACCAACATTTGATAATAATCATACGATTCCCATTTAAGTTCTAATGCCATCTATAACCAGGGTTAATGTCTTTATTCACAGAGTCTGCTTGATCGAACCAAAGGAGGTCAACACAGGCCTTTGGGACGGAATGAAACAAGAAATGGAATCATTGGCAAACGATGAAACTGCCTCGGACGTTGATCGCCGTCAACTACTCAATACCCTGGCCCGATCACAAGAGGGCGCTGCTCTAATAGTAAACGACGTCGTAGATGCTGTGATGACGAATTGTTTGGACGTCGAAGAACCTGTACGCAGACACCTGATCGCTGGAGAAACAAAAAATCTGATTCAGAAAACTGCTTGGGATTTGACTGGGGAAGCTGGTATTGAAGCTTTAGGTTTCAAAAATCTCTGCGACCAAAGCGACAATTTCAAATAATCCTTTAAAATGTATACACCGATTCGGAAAGATGGACTACACTGTAAAAAATAATTTGTTCATTGGTAATTTTTACGTATTTTTTCCATGTAGAATTTACTTGAAAACATTAGTTTTGCCACTTACGCACTAAATTTAAGTCTTGCTAACTCAAACTTTCAATTTAGTAGAACATACGTGGAATATTTAAGTAAAATCAAATACATAAAAACTTTAAGTAATTTCAGCTTGTATTAATTTAGTAATTTTAACTCAAAATCAGAAATTATACGTATTACTCAAACAATTTATGTTGATTATTCTTATCTTTTTAAAGTAAGGACCGATGCAGTGCGTAATAGAAATATTTACATAATTTATGAATATTCATTAAGACCAAATTAAACTCTTTTTTAAATAAAACAATTCTTTTTTGTGGTTGAATGAAAATTTAAGGACTTTAAAACATTTAATAATTCATTTAACATGGCTAAGCAAAGACAAGACAATTTTTAATTGTTACCCAGTTCAAAACAAATCAAAACTTGATATTTCAGGAAATTGTCAACCAATTTTCCTTTAAAGATACTACGATCAAGTATATATAAAATTTGGAGCCTTTCAATATGTGTCGAATTGAAGCGTATGTAAATCTTAAATAGAAGTAGTGTTAGTGATTAGTGATTAATCTTAAATAGAAGTAGTGAATGATTAGTTACTTGTTAGATTAGATGGGTACCAAATCGTGCAATATGTAATCCTATCATAGCTTTTTTTTAATTATCTAAAATGATTACAATACTTAAATTATTTACGTTAATGTAACTCGATTTAACTGAGTAAAAATTTATTCAGCAAAATAAGTAAATTCTACTTAAGATGCCGTAGGTAATATTTACTTAATAAAAATAAGGCAATTCTTTTCCTCAATTTTATTGAGTTATTTCGACTATTATTTTTTTACAGTGTAGGCCTACTTGGGCAATTTTCGTAATGTAACCAAATGTAATGCATAGGTCTTTTTGAAGTGCCTCAATATAAATTATTTCATTCACCTGATAAGAATAATAGTATTTCAATAGACAGAATTCGAACTGCATACATTCATTGATCTCGGTTGAGTTAATACTTACGTCGTCTTTGCTTCCGTCGTGTTTGCGAAAGCGCTCTATTGTCACAAGTGAACGGCCCCGTGCAGAATACTAGGACAGATTGCTTTCAGCAAGAATCAGAAAAGATTATTATGTAACACCTCGTAGAGCTGTGATGGCCGAGTGGTTAAGGCGTTGGACTTGAAATCCAATGGGATCTTCCCGCGTAGGTTCGAACCCTACTCGCAGCGTGATGTGGTTACCTTTTACTTTATCTCTGTCAATATCATGTTGGTAAATATTTCTTTTTTACGATGAATGCTATTGTAAGATAAACACTTTTTTGGATGTGATAATTGCATTGTATTTTGATAATAAATTATGTTCACCAAGTATCATAAATTCATGACAGGTTTTATTGTTCTAATGACTTACAAAAAACCTTTGACATGTGTTTGAAGAAAAAAAATATCCATGTAACATTATGTTGACAGGGCAGTACAAGCTTATTTGGTGCAATATAATCAATAATGATTAAATTTCAAAGTATAATTTGTATTCAATATATGGCTGTCCTCTTTTACGTAGAGCTATGATGGTCGAGTAGTTAATGCGCTGGACTTGAAATCCAATGGGATCTTACAGACCATGTCTCCTCAAATAGTACTGATGACCGGCTGCTCATCGGGCAACAGTCTAGCTACAGCTAAACGTCTCGCTCTCGACACCGATCAGCGATACATCGTCATCGCTACCGCCATTGAGATGTCGGCGAAGACTGACCTGCAGGCCGCCGTTAAGGGCGCTCTTGACAGAACTGTTTTTATCGAGAAGCTGGACGTCACAAAGGATGAGGAAATTGCAACAGTGGTGGATGGCACCCTCAGAAAGTATGGCAGGATCGACGTACTCCGTAAGTATTTCCGAGATTGTCAGGTTTATTAACGTCACTTAGCTTTTACTGTGTCCCGAGTGGTGACCCAATATTATTTTCCTCTGGCGTAAACTATGCTTCAGCTTTTGTTAGAGAAAGGAGTTAACGGCGTTCCAGACTAATCGAGGCAATTTAGCTTGATTTCGTATATGATGCATTAAATCATTAACTCTTAACATGCCACAGGGCTAATCCCCATTGTGCCAAGCCACAAATCCCCCGTGCCAAACTTATTTTGAGATAACCCGATTAACGCGAAGGTACTATGAATAGCGCGTGCGAAACACACAGCACAGTACAATGAGCATGAACAAAACATGTTAATACGAATGCATGCACAAGACAGCGAAGCAATGGCTCGCTCGCATGTACAAAGAACTTTAACGGTAGCATGAATGCAGCCTTATGGTAGGATATGAGTTAAATATGATGATCTTGTGTATCACCCCATTTTCTCTTTGTATCCATCCCTGCCCTCTACGGCTACATTTGAGGGATTTGTTCGCTATTTATAAGGACCGTTATTTATAAAGGAACACAAGTCATGTCTCTTGTCAATAGTCCCCCCCCCCCCCCCATACTTTTGTTTATTTTCTCACTTAACGTAGCTGGGATAGTTATGTCCGGAATTCCCGAACACGTCACGCGGGAACGTATGGAGCAGATCTTCAACGTGAATGTATTCGGGGCAATACGACTCACTCAAGCCATTTTACCTCAGATGAAAACGACGAAAACTGGAAAAATAATAATAGTTTCGAGCGCATGGGGAAAAATGGGTAAAGTGAATTCCATTTGTTTTATGAGTTGTAACACACACTCTGCATACATGTATTCCTTGTTTCTCTCTCTCTCTCTCTCTCTTACCTTTAAATTCAAACTTTTGTTGTTAGTGTTGTTGTAATTTCTATCAAAGTGTTTACCAGTGAACATATGCTTGCCACGTAGACCTAACCTCAGAAGGTGGTGCTCGTTTTTTAAATCAGCTTGCAATGTGTTGTATAGGCCTTGAATGTCTATATTTTTTGTAAATTTATTGAAACCTATACAACAAAAATAACATCAACAACCGTCACGGTTCAGTTCGTAATTATTTTACCCTCTCTCTCCCTGATTTAGCTTCGCCATATGCGGAGATCTACTGCTCTACTAAATTTGCAGTTGAGGGGTATTTCGAGGGTCTAGCGGCGGCGTTACGTTCATTTCATATCAGGTGAGGGCTGAGTTATTTGTTCATAGATTAATAGGAACAAATAAAATACTGCGAGAAATAATCGTTATTTTATCTACATCGCAGTTGCTAGTTGGTACCCGTTGTTTTGTGCAGAACTGAGCGTGTGGCAAACAAGCGTCTGTGCCGAGAGGCGGCGAGCTCTAAGAAGTACTTTCTTAACAGAAGAGGAAAATGTAAACACTTAATTTGAGCAATGCAAGGTTTTGATTAAGTAGGAGAAGTCTTTAAAAAGTCCTGATTTTTTAATATTATGAAAAACTAAAGAAAAAGTATTATGAAAATCACTAAACAGATTGCCTAGTCCCTCTCAAACGCTTTTTTCAAAAGAAATCATCAAAAATATGAATTTTTAATATTATATGCATAATAAATAAGAGATTATGAATATTTTGTATGTGATATTTCAAAATTAATCTCAATAAGTTTGAAGATACTAGCATGTGTTGTGAACGCTAAGTTATGAGAAATCATTATTCTGTGACAAAAATTGACAATTTGTATTATCAATAAAATATTTGAATAATTGGTGAGTTGTGAAAGAACGATGTCAAAAACTTATGATGGAGTAGAGATTGTCATGAATTCGCATTTTTTTTCGTCATAATAATTGTAGTCCGAATTTCCTACAACTGTTCATTCTTCTTTAACTTCCAAGGATTTAACTTTTGTTCTAGAGTATGTTTGGTAGAGCCCGGTAAAGTAAACACCGGCTTCGTTGACCAATTCCACGTCGGACTTGTCTCAGGAGCACAAGGCGACTCCGTAGACGACATCGACCGTCGTCAACTCCGTCATCTGAATGACCCCGTCAAGGCAGCGCCGGGTGTCACGCCCGACGCGGTCGCCGAAGCGATAAAGACGCGGTGTCTGGACGTCGACGAGCCCGTCCTCAGACATCTTCTTCCCGTTGAAGTTCATGATGCGGTCCCAGCCGCGGCAGCTGACATTACCGGCGAGACCGTCATCGGCATCTTGAGGAAGTCTATTGGAGATTAAGCTTAAATCTTTGTCGGAGTGATTTATTACTGAATGCATCTCGTATACATTAAAATTAGGATTTTAAACTTAACAACTAAGGAGAAGATTGAGTCAGTAGCGTATCCAGGGGGAGGGGGGCCGGGGGCACGCCCCCCCCCCCCCTGGAAAAAAAGTATACAAACACGTTAATTTTACCTTTTTTTTTAGATCCCCCCTGGCGCTCAAAGGGGGGGGGGTGCGATTTTAAATTTTTGGAGCCAAAAAAAAAAAAAAAAATGGTGCCAACTACCCCCCTCCCTCCCCCCCCCCCCCCCCAAACAAATTTCTAATTGATTTCAAATTTGGACCCCCCTAAGCAATCCTGGGTCCGCGCCTGGGTTGAGTTCAGGGGAGAGACGAAAAATAAAAATAATTTGTCAGCGTTGTTATTGTTATTATGCATGTGTGGAAGAACATGAGAGAAAGAGTGTTCCCTGAAAAGCATGGCTCTTCAGATACCTTCGTATTCTAAATATGACATGTAACAGCTTAAAAATGAGGACCTCATGTTTATGCCACATGGTTTTGTAGTCCCATATACATATTTCTGGGTACAGTGCTTGTTACTTTTACCTAGACGATTCTTATCATTTATGATAGCCCATTCTGTCTGCCTGATAGTACAAAATGGCACGCAGAAGAATAATGTTTTAAATCCATCAATGTATAAAGGTTAAATCATGTCAAACATAAAACATTTGATGTTTACTCAACGCTACTCATGTTTACAATGCCATGATTATAAAATCAGACAAAGTATTGCATAATACATGATACACTTGTTTGCTTGTTTTTTAAGTATAATATTAAGTATCGGTAGGAATGAGAGGTCGTGTATTTTAATTCTATTATTTAAGTTAGCCAGGTGCGTGCTCTTTGTATTAATTTTTCTTCTTGATGAACGGTTTTTTTAATCTCCGATCGTCTCTTGTCATATTATGTAATCTTTTAAGATTTGTATTCGACAACTAGTCGTTTAATCTTTTTCATGCATGTTAGAAATGTGTACGTTTCAGGTCCTAACTATTTTATTATATGATGGCGGAATTTGTTATGCAAGTTTAAGAGATTGAGAGTTTATAATTATGTTTTAAAAGAAGCACAGCCCTCAAATCGTAAATATATAGTTTGTATGGCACACACCGGGTATAGATAATTAAAGATAGACGAGTGAGTTTGAATCACTAATTTTTGTATTAATTTATTTAGTTATTTATTTATTATTTATTTTTCATTTTTATTTTTTTATTATCATTATTATTATTAGTAGTAGTAGTATTATTATTATTATTATTGTTATTATTATTTTTTTCTTGGGGAAGGGGGGGGGGGGGACAAGTTCGTGAATTTTTTTTTAGCGGCGAATCAGCCAGCCGGCAAATATTCGGGGGGAGGGGGGAAGGGGGAAGGGGAGAAGCATTTGTTGTTGTCCAAACACAGACGATCATTTTGCAGCCTAACGAAACCAAAATTGTATACATATAGAAAATATCTGGTCATTATTCTAGTTTGTATCTTGGAAGATGATTGGTTAGACATTTTTTTCTTAGAAAGTAGACGACGGTGGCATAGATATTTTCAGTTTCACACAGAACATGTTGTATTTTTCTGTAGATATTTCCGTGTTCAGTAAATGAAAATTAAGTCGTTAACAACATTAAAGTTAGCTTATGCTACGGTCACAAAGGTTCGTACGAACGATAATTTCGTACGAATCTCCCTGTTTTTCCATTGTCTTCCGGAATTGTCATTGTCCGAAAATCGTTCGTACGGCGTTCGTAGCAGTTCGTAATGGCATTTGTGACCGAGGCTTTACATTGAAGAACCTATACCCATCCATATAAAATGAAGAATACCGAGAGTAAAATTAGTTTATGTTTAATAATATTATTTGTCACAAGATCCACATGAATTATTATCATAAGATGATGACGTGGATCCTAATCAAATGATAGGTTGAGAGCGTACACGTGACCCGGCATTAATTTTGACTAGCGCGTGATTTGGATAATGACCGGTCATTCTGTAATGGTAATTACCGGTCATTAGTAAAGTTATGTTTATATAAACATCATTTTATAACAAATAAAAAAAACTTAATCTTATAAAAATAAATAATACACATCATTTTGTTCGGGCATTAGAAAAATTACCCGCACTCGCTACATTCAAAACAGTCCAAACACCCTCGGCTATCGCCTCGGGCGTGTTAGCCTGTTCCAAAGGTACCATGTGTGGGTAATTCTTACCAATGCCCTCACTGCTATGTATTATTTGTATACTACTACTACTTTTACTGTTGCTGCTGCTGCTGATACTCCTACTTCTCCTACTGCTGCTACTACATGTACTAATACTTATAATGATAATAATAATATGTATCGGTTTATTAAGTACTTTACAGATTATTATTACCTTGGTCATGTAATTAAGTCACGCACACAATGTGCACCATCTCCCCTCTGGGGGGGGGGGGGGGGGGTGGTGTACTTGTATCACATTCGATCAGGGCATATGGTAAGTACTATGACGTGTTCCCCAATTCATTAAACAAAATCTTCTTTTCCTTTCTCCATAGTGATAAGTACAGAAAACAAAATAAATTGTGTGCTTTATGCTTTAATTCAACCTTTATGACACAATTCACGATGACAATATACAATATAATGGTTTTGATTCCTAAGATGCAGAATTCTGATTGTAGTCGGAACCCTGTAGCATACATTTATTTTCAACTTTATTAATTTACTCTGGATGTTAATTGACATGTTGCACCGGGATAACAAAAAAAATTAATACGTTTACATTATTGAAATATCATTCATCTGAGTACAATCAATATAAACATTTTATCAACAAATATAATAGACAGATACCATGTTGAAAATACATGTAATACAATGTAGTTTAATTTATTTTCTTGAAATATCTTATATGGTAGGGCCTACTTTAATAAACCTACTTCTTATAATTATCATAAGGAGACAGAAGGATTTATAGGTGCCTTCTTTAATATTTCATCCATTGCCTCGTGTGTCCAAGGTTAGAAAATACGTTACACCATAAAACTGCTTTATTGTTTCAAATGTCATGATTTTAAAACGATATAGAAAATCTAGATTAAGACGGATTTCTTCCGTTCCTAACGAAAGAACCAAATTAACCTATTATTTTGTACATAGTGCACACATTTATAGTCTTAACTAATTGAAACATTTTATGATCAAAAGAGCTCGTTAAAAAAAACTTAAGGTTAACAATTTAAAAAGTGCCAGTATTACTGGTGACAGATATTTTTAGAGATTATACAGTATGCATATAATTATATTTTAATACAAATTCTGCGTTTCTGATATTAAATCATTGTTTCAGTGAATGAACTAAAATTATACTCTTTCATGTAGTTCAGCAGTTACAAGTATCATGATTAATATATGTTCACTTCATTGAAATATACTTTTGAGAAACCGTACTTAATGTTTTCTTTGTATTTTCAAAGACACCATTATTAATGTTAGCATGTATTTAGCGTGTGTCATATTAACAACATTCGGTTTTCCGTTTGCAAACCCTCATGTATTTCTATTTGCCATTCGAAATTGGCTTAAGATGCAACGTGCCTGAAACGACGAATGTTTTCCCGTTAAACCAGAGTTCCTGCAAAAGAAGTGAATTTGCTCAAAGTATAAATATAAGATGAAATTTAGCCAATTTATTACATTAGTTACATGATTAATTGAACGGTATAAATTTAATGTGAGTTAACACGTATGAGATTGCGAGAGGATGACGTGTCACATTGTAGATTTATTATCATTAGTGGGCGTGTGTAACACGTTGGACTAATGGCAAAGAAAAGCAATATCATGGTCATTTTTAGATAAAACTGTCATAAATGCCGTGTTTAAATATTAGTAAATGCGTTAGATAAAATGATTGGTCTCTTGATAGGCAATTTATGAGTACTTTTCGGAGGTCAAGTTGAATCTAGTTCTTTTTATGAATGGGAAAATAATTAGTTCTAGTTTTGCTTGTTTAAATATTACAAGCAGAGCTTGAGTTTTGGTATGGAATATGTAATACACTATCATAAACATGAGTTAGTTCAAAAAGCAAAGGTGAATTTGATACCCTGCTTGTATAGACTATATAAGGTCTAGGTACTTAGTTTTGTCTCTTTGGTTGTCAAGTATTGAACAAGTGTGGTTAACTGATGCTTAGGAAAGAAAGCAGTTATTTTAATCCGGTTAGAATTGCAGAGAACAAATATAGCATGTGTGTTACAAGTAAATCCTTATTCGTTTAATACGAAAGATTATCTTTACGAGGATAAAGTACGTAGCTATAGAGATTGATTTCATTAGTAATTTATTATGACAGGTAAATCAGTATATGAAAGGACACATCATGCAAGCACTCAAGTAATTATTCAGTGTTAGATTATGCAGATAAGTGAGCATAAATTATAGAAATAATTTACAGACTTAGTTTATTCTTACTAGGTATAAAGGAAAACACAAGCACAGAAATTTAAGTGCAATACACAAGTATTTATTTACATGTGCTAAATGTCTGTATTTATTCTTGTTATTTATACAGATTGAATTGATACTAAAGGATAAAGCACACCAGAAGTCAAATCCTATTTGCGCAGACTGAGTTTCTTCGGGGTAATTGCCGGGTGTTTGAGCCACCAATCATTATTTTTATCTTGTAAATTACGACTTAACGCGTAATAAATAGCTTTACGTACACAATTAATACACATTATATTGTTTCGAAACATAAATCGTCATTTGATATAACTATTGAGAAGCGAAATCTAAACTAAGTATACTTATGCAACCATATACATAATAGAGAAGACTGCTCGTAACTAAAACTAGTTTTATGTTCATATAAAGGTCATGAACAATATTTACAATTGCATACTTGTATTATTATTATGATATTATTTTGCGTATTTTGTTTACCTTTGTCTAACAAACTGTACAATTTAGCCGCCGGGCTACGATGCATATTACCATTATCATGGTAAGACGTTATTAATTTTCTAGATTATAAGGTGAACAACATATTTTGGACATTGTACAGCACGATCGTAGAGATTTTCGAAAAAAAATAAATATCAATTATTGCCATGTGCATCACCTTTTGAATTATGTGAACATTACAATGACGTGCTATATTATTCTAACACGATTTCTGGAGGCAAACGAAATAAATGAAGTTACCCTTTAGTTGATATCTTGAATCTTAAGTACACGGCATTCTAATGCCTGGATTACATTTGGCCTGCGATTAGTCTACGGAGCCCGTATCCTGCCCGTATCCCCTTTTCCGTGCGGCCTCCGTGCGGAGGCAGGAGACGGCTGTGAGATATTCGTACGGATTCACGGGATCCGCGACCTCTACGATTTAGTTTCGGGAGAAGTTATACAAATTTGAAAAATCGTAAGCCCGTAGCCCGTAGACATGGCATCGAGCAGAGGCCTCGCTCTGATCGTGCAGCAAACGCACGATTTTCGGTGAACATGGGGACAAAAACAACGCTCAAAAACGGCACGGCAGGTGCATGGTCACCTCACCTTCTCCGCGCAACCTCTGCACGGGCTTCGTGCGATTTCCGTGTGGAGGCTGTGGAGACTGCACGGCAACTGCACTGACATTGCACGATTTTCGTACAATTTCCAAGCAGCCCCTGTTCGGATTTGCCCCGGCCTGCCGCCGAGGGCCAATACAAGAAATGGCACGATGCTCGTAGATAATGTAAACATAAATATCGTAGCCCGTAGCCTCCTACGATGCCCCCCAAATTGCACGAAATATCGTTTACTAATTTATTGTACGGTGCCCGGGGCAAATGTAATCCAGGCATACGACATCGGCTCGTGATAGGAATCTACAACTAGACATTTGCTTATAATACAAATCAGTCTTATCTTAATTCTGTTTTTAATTTTTCATTAGAACCAACATATCATATCTCTGTAAACACTCAAGAAAACTGCCGTACACTCCAAACGATGTATCATCGAAAGCCATTAAAATATTCATGAACTTGTCACACCAGTAGATAACTTTAGAGTTTTCGCACACGCACGATTTTGCAACAGCATCTCCGTTTAAAGTGTTAGTGAACAAATTTGCCATTAAAAGGATGCTTAACACTCTACTAGCAGCCGATGTTCTGAACAGACTTAAACACCTTTTCGGAACCCCTTTTTCATATCATGTTTTATGTCAGATTTCCATACTACGCAAAATCGCTTAAAATGTTCAGACGGTTAAAGCCTACCCAAATCATCTTTAAATATATATATATATATATTCGTCAAATGTAACCAAATATAGTTCAGTATTGATATCGGCAATCGGCTGCTTGCCTTTAGGGGACAACTCTTTAAGATTTTGATTTGACGAATTTAAGGTTTAAAACAATGTACCCTTAAACAACGAGTACATTCGGATTCAAACAGTTTTAAAACAAAATAATCATAAAGAAGAGACCCCGGAAGATATTCGTTCCTTTTTTCTTGGTCTATTCGACCCCGGCATACAACGCGTCAACACTGGCTGCCTCATCCAGGGGCAAGATTGATGTGTGTCCTGCCTCTGGAGTGGCCTTCATGGAATTCCTCGTGGGTCCTTTATCTGACATGCCTTAGAGCGGAGTCTACTCATCATCACCCCAGATCCTGGAATCCTGGCATCTTGACATTCTCATACTGGTCCCCTTGCTGAAGAGTATTCCTGCTCAGCTCGAGTTGAGGGATGATGACACTGTTGTCATAGATCTGATCTGAATTGGAAGATCCGCCAGTAACCAGTTTATATGTTGATTTTGACTCACTTTTGGTTTCCCTCAATTCCATAACGGAGGTAGCATACTCTGGACACTTCCGAGATCCATCTACAACCGATTCGTAATAAACTTCAGGATGCCCCTTTTTATCTGGATGATCTGCACTTCGTTGATCCAAGCTGGTTTCCCTCAATTCCTTAATGGAGGTAGCACATTCTGGATACTTCCGAGATTCATCTGCAACCGATTCGTAACAAACTTCAGGGTGCTCATTTTTATGTTCGTGATCTGCACTTCGCTGATTCAAGCTGGATTCCCTCAATTCCTTAACAGAAGTAGCATACTCTGGACCATTCTGAGATCCATTTCCCACTGATTCGTAACAAATTTCTGGATGCTCCTTGTTAATCGTCGCATTGCCAATATGTTTATTTTCTGGTCGAGCACTTATTAGCTTACGTCGCTGAACGATAATGATAACAATTAATATCAGAATGATAGCAGAACCAAGAATGACGATAATCAGGGTTATATTGCCATCTCCCGTGTTTATGTCAGAGTCGGCATTCTTGATTGTTGGTGTTTGATTTTTTGTTGTAGAAATTGAAGTAGGTCTACCGACGGGCAATATGTTTGAAGCTGTATATGATAATGTCGATAGTCTATTTTGCCCCGTTTGTTCCAAAGAAGTTGTTGGTAGCATAGTCGTCCTTTTGCTGGAGTTTGCATTCATGTGAGTTGGTGTGTGATATTTCGTTGTAGAAATTGATGAAGGTCTACCGGAGGGCAAATTTTTAAAAGCTGTATATGATAATTGTGATGGTCTATTTTGCGACGTTAGCGGAGTCGTGGAAAAGGAGGGTGCCGTGGGCTGACTTGGAGGCATGCACTTGATCATAGATTCGGTCTCAATTTGCAGACGGAACTCTGTATGCAGGCTGTTTAATATACTCACATAAATCGGAAAAGAAAAGGTGTTTTCTTGAAATAAAGCCGTCCGATACATGTTCCCGTTCAAAGTGATATTTCGAGAAAGCGCTTTCTTTGTCCAATAATTATCCAGAGTACAAATCACTCTCACTTTATCTGGATTTGAATGGCTTGCTGTAATGCAATTACATCTAATTACACGTAAGTCATACGACTGAAGGGTATTATTATAATAGTCTAAGCATTTGAAGGTAGCCGAATCACTAAACCTGATGTTAGAAATGTACATATTGTTAGAATCAGCAAAGCCATCGTCGATATCACTATTACCTTGTGTAAAACGAGGATCACTAATAACGAAACCGTCCCAGTTGGCGAGTAATGTTCCATTTCTATACCACCACTTGTAGTTGTCAACAGTACCATCAGGTCGAGAACAGCCTAGGGCAATATCATCTCCGATGTTTGCTAGTCGTAATATTATATCACCTTCCACTCTGCATGCAAGATCTACACACAAAAGTACGACAAACGCAGAAACAAAAACACCCCAAAACACCTGCGATCGCATTAACACCATGTTAAAGCCAAGTTTACGAATATTGATGACAAATCGAAATCTCAGAAGACAAAATTAGATCGCTACGGAACAATGTAAGAAAAGTTTACCTCTCGTGGCGTCAAACTAGTAGCTGATAACATTGCTTTGATTTGTTAAAGACGGCGAAGTATCACAATGACTGTTTGCCCATTGTCTGCATTCAATGACGTAGTTCCTAAACTCGATGGTGTCTGACGAAAACTAACGTTTTGAAGCAGGTTCTGATGTAAAGTGCGTGCGTAGGATTGGACAGAAATGAAGAAGGGAACTTATTTTGTTCTTTTTTTAAATGTTGTAATAAAACCTCATCACGACATATCGTCGAAATATCTATTTCCCATCATGTTTTGTCACTATAGTGGCGTAGTATTACTTTGATATATATAATGTTAGGCTCCCGATATGTTGTAAAATGATTACATCTGTTACATTACTTGATCCGTATCAGTCCTTCAGATATCAATGACCAGATATTTTAATGCCGAATCTATTTCTAAGGATGATCTCGATAAGAATCTAAGTCGTGATCAACTGTTACGCGTCCTGGTGATGAGTCTCGTATTTGTTAGTCTAAAAACATTCTTTAATGATCATGAAAATCACGTTACGTCATGCCTTAAGTTCCGCGGCAGAGCCAGGTTCCCAAAGATCTCAACGCTGAAGAAAAAAAGATACCCAAAGTGCTGGTAGCAAGAATCTCATTGAGCCTGTATCTCGTTTGTTAATAAAAGATTAAATGGCAACCGGTGAATGTAATCTGCCCTCATCAATCTAGATATGTTAAGACTTTATCTTGCTTGACAAGGAAATGACATTTGTATTCAATACAATAGTACTAAAAGTGGATCCATCGACTGTTCAAACACAAACTATCTCTTAGAAACCTAACGAAACCAAAATTATATGCATAGAAAGTATCCTGTCAGCATTGTAATATGTATTTTTGAAGATGATTAGTTATATTATTACCATCATTGACACTTTATCTCAGAAAGTAGGTGTGGCATAGATATATTTTCAGTATCGCACAGAACATGAAGTGTTTTCATTAAGTAATTCCTTATTAAGTAATTCTTTAGGTAAATTAAAAACGCCATTGACAATGTAAAAGGGAGGTCACTTTTAAGAACCTCTTACCCAACCACATTCAATGGAAATTACCGAGAGCAAAATTTGCTAATAATAATATTTGTTGCCATATGAGCGGCACTAATAACTACTTCTACTACTACTACTTTTTGGGGGTTTTATCTACAAATTGCGCAAGGATAATAATGGTTTTATTTTACGTTTACGTTATTGAAATATCATTCATCGGACTAGAAATAATGCAAATACACGATTTTATCAACACATATAACAGACACATATTATATTGAAGATACAGGTGATATTATATCCCTTGTCGTAAGATTGTTGCATAAGAAGTGTACACAACAAGAACATGAATAGTTTTACTATAAAAGACGTTTACTGCCGACTAAATTTAGCGAGCGTACGTGATTTCAAATGCCTCCGCACGGCCAACTCCCGCGGTGTCACGGCGCTCAAGCCATGCAATTTACGCTGTGCGATAACTACAGTAAACTAATGCGGTAACTATATAGGCGGCTTAGCGCTTGCTTAAAGGTAGGCGTTACTACTGCAGCTAGAAGGGATTACACCACACAGCGAGCCAGCGAGGTCACTGTGACAGGTGGCTATCTCATTAACTCAGCTCTCATTTAACATAAGAAAAAGAGGATCATGGGGGACCAACAGGCACCGATTTGGGAAGTTTTCTATATAGAGGGAGCAAGTAGCTACAAGTAGGACAGTGTGCCTTTAACATATTCACATCCTCTAAAGTTTCATTTGAACCGTGCAATTTTCGTTTATTTCTTGTCTTAAAGGTAATTCAAAGTTTTGGTATGGGGTCATCAATTTGGTTCAAATGAACATATTGGAAGCATATACGATCCTACAATATTCAGTGAACGCGGGTTGTCGCGGTTGAAATCGAGTCTAAGTTATGAAATTGTAAGTAATAAACTCTTTATGTCGTATAGCTCCCTCTCAACGCCAAGATATTAATTAAGCAACACTGTAAAAAAATAATAGTCGAAATAACTCAATAAAATTGAGGAAAAGAATTGCCTTATTTTTATTAAGTAAATATTACCTACGGCTTCTTAAATAGAATTTACTTATTTTGCTGAATAAATTTTTACTCAGTTAAATCGAGTTACATTAACGTAAATAATTTAAGTATTGTAATCATTTTAGATAATTAAAAAAAAGCTATGATAGGATTACATATTGCACGATTTGGTACCCATCTAATCTAACAAGTAACATCCACTAATCATTCACTACTTCTATTTAAGATTAATCACTTATCACTAACACTACTTCTATTTAAGATTTAACCGTATATATATATCTACCACCATCACAAACTATTACATACGCTTCAATTCGACACATATTGAAAGGCTCCAAATTTTATATATACTTGATCGTAGCATCTTAAAAGGAAAATTGGTTGACAATTTCCTGAAATATCAAGTTTTGATTTGTTTTGAACTGGGTAACAATTAAAAATTGTCTTGTCTTTGCTTAGCCATGTTAAATGAATTAGTAAATGTTTTAAAGTCCTTAAATTTTCATTCAACCACAAAAAAGAATTGTTTTATTTAAAAAAGAGTTTAATTTGGTCTTAATGAATATTCATAAATTATGTAAATATTTCTATTACGCACTGCATCGTTTCTTACTTTAAAAAGATAAGAATAATCAACATAAATTGTTTGAGTAATACGTATAATTTCTGATTTTGAGTTAAAATTACTAAATTAATACAAGCTGAAATTACTTAAAGTTCTTAAGTATTTGATTTTACTTAAATATTCCACGTATGTTCTACTAAATTGAAAGTTTGAGTTAGCAAGACTTAAATTTAGTGCGTAAGTGGCAAAACTAATGTTTTCAAGTAAATTCTACATGGAAAAAATACGTAAAAATTACCAATGAACAAATTCTTTTTTACAGTGTATGAAACAATGTTTCTTGACTAAAATCGACCGATTAGCTATTCCCGTTTGGAAATTATATATTACAACTACATATTCTGATATTTTCATGGTCGCAGCTACCATTGTACGGCCGTAGGCGTTATTTGAAATTTATCAACACATACCGGGAGCACCGGTAAATATTTATATTCAATTTTTCTCGAAAGTAGAAGTATTTTAAGGGCTAAATTTTCTAGTGCTTATAATACGTCCACAGGGGCATCCAAATATATCAAAATTATAAAGAATCACTATCCACCATATTTTCAAAATTTCCCAAAACTTTGTATTACCTTTAATGTGATGTGAATGTGAGTATATACGGTACATATTATAACAACATTGTTCAAGGAATGATACAGATTGAAGGGATATAAAACAAATATACAATGACTAATGCTCGGAACAAGCTGAAACTATTCGCAACAGGAACATCATTAGTTGATGTTCCTTCGATGCGAATAGTTTCAGCTAGATCCTCGAGTGTCATTGTATATTGGTTTATTATGTAGTTTAATTTAAAGGTAGACCCTACTTTAATCAACCTAATTCTCATAATTCCCAAAAGCGAACAGGACTAAGGCGATGCCTATTTGAATATTTGTCTCCCTTGCCTCAGTATATCCAAGGTCGCAAAATACGTAAAACCATAAAAATGGGTTATTGTTTATAGACCGGTTTAGAAAATCCGCATTATTAAGACGGATTCCGTTTTCCGTTTCTGGCGAAAGATCCAAACTGACCAATCATTTGTTTTACTTAGTGCACACATGTTTGCAATCATTATACCAACTTGAAACATCTTTATGATCCAAAGACTGAGTAATAGCGTGTTAAAAAAAATCACATTATGACAAAGCATGGTACAAATGTTAATAATTAAAAGAGTACCATTATTTGGTGACAAGAACTAAGAGAGTAAACATAATATTTTCTTTAAAAAACAATACTAAAACATTCTGCGTTTCTCGTATAAACCATTATTTTTATCTTGAGAATGACGACTTAACGCGTTATCGATTGCTCTACGTACAAATACATATTATTCTGTTTCGAAAGCAAGAAATGGCATTGGATATGAGTATTGGGTACGTTCTTGCGAAGTCAAAGTAAAGCAAAATATGTACAATATATACAACAGCGTGATATATGAACACCTATACAACAATAGCCATGATAGAGAAGATAGCTTCTTATTTGAGATCCTAACGTAATCATTGCTAGATGTTATGATATTATTTTTATGTTGATATTAAGTTCGGTGAGAAAAAAAGAGATTTTTTCTTCTTCTAGATTATAAAAGTACAAATTCTATTTTAGTCATCTTTTTTTCTCGAACAAATCTACATAAACCAGTTTCAATTGCCCTTTGCATTACATTTTTAATCGAGCGCACATTTGGATGACATATAACATTATTCTAACAAGATTTCTGTAGGCAAACGATAGGCTACTGAAATTACCTTTAGTTTATTTCTTTCAAGTCTCTACAATTGGGCAATCCATTTGATTTTATCTTGCAGAAATATAGAATTAAAATTTCATCTGATTACACTTTTTTAAATACAAAAACTTAAGTGCACGGTATTCTAATACATTTGCTCATGATAACACCGATACAAAAACAAATGTAATTAGCATTCAAATAAAAATTGTATCTTTTTCTCTGTCTAAATAGTTGAGTTCGAGTTCTCTTTAGAATCAACAATTCATATCACCGTAAAGACTTAAAAACAGTCGTAATTTGTGTACACTTTAAACGATGGTATTGTCACATCAGCTGATAACTTAAGGTGTTAATACAATTACGATTTTACATCAAAATCTCCTTTAGGTGTTAGTGAGAACATTTCCTTTTCAAATCGACATATCTATAGTACTTGCATATGCGCAAATTGTCATTTTCCTCGACGACATAAATATACGAATTATTTCGTCAACTTAGTCAACATCATAGCTATATATTTTAAACGATGGTATTGTCACATCAGCTGATAACAATTACGATTTTACATCAAAATCTCCTTTAGGTGTTACTGTTAGTGAGAACATTTCCTTTTCAAAACGATTGTGTTTCAAGATTTCAACACCTTTTCTGATTCCATTTCCCCACCATCATGTTGTATTTAAGATTTTCATGCTACAAAATGTGACCTCAATATTCAGACGATTAGTGCCTTCCTTAGTTATCTAACTCGAATCCTGCTTCTGCCACATTTAATCATGTATAATTTCAGTTTAATTTCGAAAATCGGTTACTTGCCTTTAGGTGACAAAACACAAAGCACGATCGCAACCATTTTTGAAAAGTTAACTCAGGGGCAAATTCAATACCTTTAATATTGTTATATCTGATATAAATCCTGATCACCATACGTAACACGTCTTCATAATATTCACACGTTTATACAACAGGTAACTTACAAAGAAATTTAAATTGCGTTACTTTAATCTTTCGAAAGTAGTCGCGATCGACTTTTAAACAAAATAATTAAAAAAGAAAAACATCTAGTTATTTTTTTATTTTTTTCTTTGTCTTATCAACCTCGGCATACAACGCATCTACACTGAATACCTTATCCTTAGAAAAGATTGATGTCTGTCCTGCCTCTGCAGTGGCCTTCAAGGTATTCCTCATGAGTCCTTTATCTGGTATGTCATAGAGCGGAATCTCCTCTGCATCATCTCCTGATCCTGGCATATTGACATTATCATACTGGTCCCCTTGCTCAAGGACGTCCCTGTTCTACCAATGTTGAGTGATGATGACGTTGTTGCCATAGAGATGATCCGAATTGGAAGATCTAGCTTTTGATGTTGATTTTGACTCATGACTGATGGCCGCCCTTTTGTCCAGTATGGTATAGAGCGCGTTGTCCAACGGACCTTTCATTCGTGAGATGGAGCTAACATCAATCTTGTCTGCAGAAAAATACAGAATATCATCAACCATTTCACCATTTCCTGGATGATCTGCCCTTCGTTGATCCAAGCTGGTTCCCCTTAATTCCTTAGGCAAGGTTGATGTCTGTCCTGCTTCGGGAGTGGCCTTCACGGTATTCCTCATGAGTCCTTTATCTGGCATTTCATAGAGCGGGATCTCCTCTGCATCATCTCCTGATCCTGGCAACTTGACATTCTTATACTGGTCCCCTTGCTGAAGGGTATCCCTGTTCTGCCAATGTTGAGTGATTGTGACGCTGTTGCCATAGAGAGGATCCGAATTGGAAGATCTATCAGTAACTTTAGAAGTTGATTTTGGCTCACGACTGATGGCTGTCCTTTTGTCCGGCATGGTATAGAGCGCGTTGTCCAGCGGACCCTCCATTCGTGTGATTGAACTTTCTTCAATCTTGTCTGCAGAATCGTAGACAATATCATCAGCCATTTTACCATTTCCTGGGTGATCTGACCTTCGTTGATCTAAGTTGGATTTCGTCAATTCCTGAATGGAAGTAGGATACTCTGGATCACTCAGTTGCTTACGTCGCAAAACGATAATGATAATAATCAATATCAGAATAAAAGCAGAACCAAGAATGACGACAATCATGGTTATATTGCCATCTCTCTTGTTTTTGTCAGAGTTGGTATTCGGTGATGTAGGTCTCCCGACGGGCAATCTCTTTGAAGCTGTATATGGTAATGTCGAAGGTCTATTTTGCGTCGTTTGTTTAAAAGTAGTCCTTGGTAGCATAGTCGTCCTTTTGTCGGATGTTGCATGCTTGTATTTTGTTGTGGGATGCTTTGTTGCAGAAATTGATGTAGGTCTACCGACGGGCACATTTTTAGAAGCTGTATTCGATAATATTGATGGTCTTTTTTGCGTCGTTTGTTTCAAAGAAGTCGTTGGTAGCGTAGTCGTAGAAGAGGAGGGTGGCGTGCGCTGAGTTGATAGCATGCATGTGATCCACAATGCGGTCTTAATATGCAGACGGAATTCTGAATGAAGCCTGTTTAGTTCACTCACCAAAATCGAAAAAGAAAAGGTGTTTCCTTGAATGTTAGCCGTACGATATGTATTCCCGGTTAATATGACATTTTCATAAAGCATTTGGCTTGTCCAATAATTATCCAGGGTACAAATCACTTTAACTGTATTTGTATCTGAAGAGATTGCTGTAATGCAATTAAAACATCTGATAACACGTAAGTCATACGACTGAAAGGTATCATTATGAAACCCAGTACATTCGAAGGTAGCCGAATCATTAATTCTGATGTTAGATATGTATATATTGTTAGAATCAATATTACCACCGTCGGTAACACCTTGTGTATAACGAGGATCATTGATGAAGACTCCTTTCCAGTTGGCAATTAATGTCCCATTTCTATACCACAACTTGTAGTTATCATAAACACCATCAGGTCGAGAGCAGCCCAGGGCGAAATTATCTCCATTGTTAGCTAGTTTTAGTATGATATCACCTTCCCCTCCGCATGCAAGATCCACACAAAAAAGTACGACAAACGCAGAAATAAAAATACCCCAAAACACCGGCGATCGCATGAACACCATCTTAAAGCCAAATTTACGAATAATGATGAAAAATTCGAAATCTCAAAAGACAATATGAGATGCGCTTTTATCTCGCGGCGTCAAAGTAGTAACTGATAGTATTGCCGTGATTGATTAAAGACGGTGAATTAATACAATCACTGTTCGACCATTGTCTGCATTAGATGACGTAGTTTCTGAACTAGATGGTGTATGACGAAAATATCGTATTGAAGTAGTTTGCGAAGTAAAGCGCGTGCGTAGGATTGGGCTGATATGAAGAAGGTAACTCTTTTGTTCTTCTAAAAAAGTTTGTCATAAAATCTCACCACGACACATCATCGAAATATCTTTTCCCATCATGTTTTGTCACTTTAGTGACGTAGTATGACTTCAATTTCGTGTGATAGTTTCACGATCTATTGTAAAATATGAGCTTTGTCACATTGCTTGATCCGTACCTCCAGATATTAACGATCATATATATTTTAATGTCGAATCTATTTCTAACGATGACCTCGATAAGAATCTCAGTCACGATCTACTTTTATTCGTCTCGGTAATGAGTCTCCTATGTGTTAGTCTAAAAACTTTTCTTTAGTGATCATGAAAATCACGTTTCGCCATGCATGAAGTTCCGCGGCAGCTAGAGCCCGGTTCCAAAAGATTTCAACGGTGAAAACAATTAAGATACCCAAAGTGCTGTAAGCAAGAACCTCATAGTGCATGATTTTCGTTTGTTAATAACAGATTAAATGGCAATCGGTAAATGTAATTTGATATCTTTAATCTAGATTATGTTAAGATTTCAAGTTGCTTGACAAGGAAATGACACTTGTATTCAATACAATAGTATTAAAAGTGGATCCTTCGACCGTCGAAACAAAAACTATCTCTTAGAAACCTAACGAAACCAACATTGTATGCATAGGAGGTATATAACTTTTCAGCATTGTAATATATATTTTTGAAGATAATTAGTAATATTATAAACATTGAAACTTCCTCTCAGAAAGTAGGCGTGGTGTAGATAGTACTTCAGTATTCTACAGAACCTGAAGTGTTATCTGTAATTATTTCCTTATTAGGTAAATGAAAATAAGGCCATTAACAACGTTGAAGGGAACTCACCTTGAAGAACCTCTTACCCAACCACAAGTAATAAGAGTAAAGCATAAGGAGTGGCAATGTGCCAGACATTATCTCTATACAAGACTCCACCATTATTATCATTAGTATTTATCATCATTTGTTTCGTTTGTTAATCAATCACACCCGCTAGACACGAGATTTCATTTCGAGTGAGTTGTAACTTGTTTTTTCTATTATAGAAAGAACAAACACAAATATTATCATATTTTCTCTCATCATTGTATTTAAATACTGTATTTGAATACATTACTGAGAGAAAATATTATAAAATGTTTTCAACTTGAAGAAGTATGTAGGCCTACTACTTATATCAAGATATCAAGATATACATGTATCTGTATATTCATTGATATGAAGATCGATCGAGTAGCTGTTTAGTGAAGATTTGATTGCTTTAGAGCTATATATAGTACGTCAAATTATTTGATGATATTAATTAAGCGAATTGAACAGAAATGAAAATATATCATCTCCTTAAAATCTGCCCTCACCATTTTAATAAAAGGGTGGGCGAGAGAGAAAGAGAGAAGAGGTAGGGCGATGATGATAGGGGTGATTCGAGATCTGACTGAATACCAACGCAATCTCCCCTTATTTGCTGCTCGCCGAAGATGGAGCCCCACACTGTCCGCTGGATGATTTCTTTCGTACTTTTTAAAACATATTTGTTTTGTGCTAGATGTACGAGTTCGATAAATCACGCAAGATTTGAGTTAGATCACGGTTGGAGACTGAGCATGAGCAGATAAAGGTCACTGCAGAACGAATTGTGAAATACACGGAGACGAAATACTGGATACGTGCTCATGAAAGTTATGTAAAAATCCATGCACAAGCAGTGCACTCTATGAGGTGGAAGTATTTTTTTGAAAAGGGGAAACAAATGCTATTTATGTAGCACCTCCAGCTCTGTAGGAGTGATTATTTCAAAATGTACAAAGTGGAACCTCTTTATGTTTTGAGATCGGATATGTGGTTATTCGTGGCCATTGCAGCCATGTGCTAATCGTGAACTGGTCTATTGTGAACTAGTAACCGGCCAGGAAAGGTCTGAAATCCGAATGCCTTACTTTTTGAATGCCATTTTGCCCCAATTTCCCTATTTGAACTATTCAACACACATACCGATAACGGTCAAGGCTTTGGGTAGCATTGTTGTCGAAAATAAGGGTACGGTATGATGTTTATACGTTATCAATGGGTAATACCTGTATATTATAAACAGAGACCGGTCAATTGCATGTAGCCTACTTGATGAATGGTATTTGCGTTCATTCGGCCTGTACAGTACTTTACTACCTATTTACTTGAACGTGGAAGAAATTGTAGGATTGATCAGTAAAAAAGAAACCCTCCATCATAACAGGTAGGTACATTATATATTTACCGTACATAAACAATACCAAATACGGTTAATAACGAGATTTCATACTAGTGTATGTGCATGTGGCAACCCATTGGCCGAATGTGCAGCATGTACCGGACGCCGTGTATCTCATAGACATAATAATAAGTATCCGCGTTTCTACCTCACACAAACGTTATAATATGATTTTTCCATTCAGAATTAAATGGACAATAAAAGAGTTCTTTTATATGTCAATACAGATATATGGTTGCGCAGAATTTTAGTTAGTTTATATATTCCACGGTTTAGCCAGTTGGACTTGTTCTGACACTACATGATAATAGGCTTATGAATTAAAGGATATTGAGAGACTGTTCGTTGCGGAGAATTCTGGGAAGTCTATATTCCGTGGTTTCAGATCGAGAAGCCTGTTGAAAATGTGCTGTCAGTCTGTCACTACAACATAAACAATTTAAAGAATTCTTACTTGTATGCCTCGTAATAAAAGACTAAATTGTGTATACAAACAAAAGTTCTATTCCAATGATTTGTTTTTGAATAAGCCAAGTCTATGACTATTTCTTTTTCTTGTTCTCCCTGGTTATTTCACGAAATCCAGTTTAAAAGATGTCTCCTCAAATAGTGCTGATGACCGGTTGCTCATCTGGTATCGGTCTAGCTACAGCTAAACATCTCGCTCTCGACTCTCGACACCGATCAGCGATACATCGATCGTCATCGCTACAGTCATAGCGATATCAGAGAAAACTGATCTGGAAGCTGCCGTAGGGGACGCTCTCAACAAAACAATTTTCATCCAGGAGTTGGACGTCACAAAGGACGATGACATCACAGCTGTAGTGGATGGAACACTCAAAACACATGGGCAAATTGACATCCTTAGTGAGTGCACTTTTTCTTTGGGTAATATTAGTCTGTCATACTGCCCGTCAGGAGCGTTTCATGGGTTTTGTAAGAGAGAACAATGAATATATATATATTTATTATTTAAGGGGGGGGAGGGGCACTTCCGAAAATTATGTAATCTTGAGGTAGTTTGGGCCAATCTATTTAGACTACCTGTAGACAATACCAGAATAAGAGAACAGACATGCTTATCCAATACCTATATAAATGTATTTACCGTATTTGGCAAGTCAACACTGTCTGTCATTTATAGATAGGGGAGTGGAGAAATCATAATATATGGCAAAAGTCAAAGGCGATCGGTAATTGAATATCCCCTTTAAATAGGTTTACATATAATTCGTTTTCTACTATATTCGTTTTTGTCTACTCTTCTAACCCTCTTTATTTTATTTTTATTTCACCCTCCCTTATTTCCCCCTTGTTCGTCCTCTTCTTCTTTTTCTTCTCCTTCTTTCCTATTCTCCATTTGTCATAACTATCCTAAAATACTATTCCTTTTGCTTCATCTGATCTTTCTATTTCCTTCTGTTCCTTTCCTTCTTCTTCTTAATCATCTTTTTCTCTTTCATCAAATATTGCTCCTCCTCTTCCGCCTACTTCTCTAAATCTTCTTCTTCTCTTTATTCTTCTCCTCATTCCTCTAATACTTCGACATTGCTGTCTTCTTCTTTCTTATTCACCCTTTCCCTTTCTTTGTCTCCTCCTCTTGGTCTATCCTAGTCAATGTGGCCGGGATCGGTGTTGCTGACATTCCTGAACGAGTACCGCGGGAACAGATTGAGACAATTTTCAGCGTGAATGTATTCGGGGCTATAAGAATCACTCAAGCTGTTCTACCTCAGATGAAACGGAGGAGAGCTGGAAAGATCATCACTATCTCGAGCACAGGTGGAAAATTAGGTCTGAAACACCCCCCAACTTTTTCATCTTTTCAATTTCTAGCCTTTGTTCTCGAATAAATGATCTATCGCCCAGCTCGCAGCTTGTGACTTACATAATTTCTATCGAGGTTTTTCGATTATAAAATTTAGAACTCCTCTGTATACCCATACCCAATTTTTCCAGAAAGATCCTGATTATGTTTTTTTCCTACTTCCATAGGTTACCCGTATTTGGATATGTACTGCTCCACTAAATTTGCGCTCGAGGGTTTCTTTCAGAGTCTGGCGGTTTCGTAACGCTCATTCAATGTCAGGTAAGGATCCTTGAATATGATGTTTACTTTTGTTAAAGTTGGCAGAAGAAACAGATCCTTCTTAAAGGGGGTGTAGCATTTCCAATACTGGTTAACGCCATCTACGACTTCTTTTGGACAATTGTTAGTAGACGAATGGACTCGCCTAACAGTCAGCGCGCTATAGCGTTCGCGAAACAGACCTAAGTTCTCCTCACGTTTTGGTTTCGCGTATATTGCACGCACGTGAAAACTGCGGTCGCGTTGTCCGTAGTCGTATTTTACCCTCAAAGCGGTAGCCGTGAACATTTTGGTAAGGTCCACAAAGTTAACATAATACGTGGATTGATAAAGAAGACCATTGGGTTCTAATCACTATTTAATGGTCTTTCCAAGGTATGTTGTAATTATGCAAATCCTTCTAGTTCTACCTGAAGTTTCTCCCCTCATTGAGCATTTTCACTTCCTTGTCAATGATATAAGTGAAATAATATAGCATTCGAACAATACCAGATTAAAGCCTCACTCACAGCTCGTAGTGTTTACTCATTTATTTTCACTAACAAAATACATTCATTACATACCAATGTCCTTCTAATATCCACCATTCTGAATTAAATGGGGATACAATCATCATGATTTTGACACTTCGATAATTGTTTTGATTTCCATGTTTGGTTTGATCCCTCCTTAGAGTTTGCTTGGTTGAGCCTGATGGGACTAATACCGGATTCAGTCTTGTCATTAATAATTCCATCGACGCCAGACTTCAAGACGAGTCCATCGACGACATTGATCGACGTCAGCTTCAATGTTTAAGAGAGACGATTACGAAGAATGAGATTGCGTGGCCAGACGATGTCGCCGATGCGATAACAACGAGGTGTTTGGACGTCGATGAACCCGTCCTCGGACATCTTCTACCTAAGGAGCTACACGATGTCGTTAGGGCAACGGCGGGCGACGTCACTGGAGAAACCGGCCTCGCCATTTTGCAGAATTCAATAGGAAAATAACAATTAGTTGAAATAATGATAATTTAAATTCAAAGTCGGGTAATGGTGCTGTATTTGGAGAAAAGCAAGATAATGGAATCCAAATGAGACTTATTGGCATTAGTTTTGATATGTTTATCATGCAGCGAGGAAAAACGTGGCCGACATTTCCTTGAGACAATATGTAATTTGTTGGAAGGATACACGACTCTGAACGATATGGGGCCATACAATGTTCTCATGGTTCTAGCAGGTGATCTCGTCCTGGATTTGCATGCTGTTTGACAAAGAGGCCAGTTAACTTTCCTTGATCATTTTTTGCTCATTCACCATTTATCATTTATCAAATCAGTTTTGTAAATAACATCAGTATTCTTTAAAATGGCTATTAAAATAAATATTCGTAAAATTAAATTGAAATTTTCATCAGTATTGTTCTTATTCTCATTGTAAAATGTGATTACATTGTTTAAACAAAATCCTATGTCTAATTTCTATGTCGTGTATATGGATGAATAAAATAAATTGAATTGAAATTAATTGAATAGTTTATAGCTAGTTTATAAAGAGGAATAGTTCAGAATCTGGCTAATCTAATCTTTTTTTTACCAGCGGCCTCTATTTGCTGCAAGCGGAATTTTTTGCATGATCCTGAACTTTTACTCCCGGCTAAAAAAATGTGTTGCACCATTTATATGTACGGATTCGTGGATCACACCATCTTCGGCTTACAGCGGACAGGGGATGGGAGAGAGATCGCGAAATAAAAATCCCACCGTCCAGATTCTGGGAGGGAGAGAGAGAGAGAAAGAGGGGGGGGGGATGGGAAAGAGAGAGAGAGAGAGAAGGGAGAAGGGAGAAATGTATGAAAATACCTTTCTTCACTAACAAACATAGTATACCTGACTGACGAATGATTGCCACAAAAAAGAGATATAGAAAGTGAGAGAGAGAGAGGAGCACAGAAGAAAAAAAGGAGAAAAGAGTGATACATATATTATAGGGAGCATGAGAAATGGGGGGCAGGGAAATGAGAGAAAACAGAGACAAAGAAAAGGAGAGAGAGAGAGAGAGAGTAAAACAAAAAGGGAAGATGAAAATAATTAAAAAAGGCTTCGTGGGCGAGGGTGGGCTTAGTGTGCAGGCGGCCGGATGGGTGTATGTGTGAGTATGCGTGCGCGCGTGTGTGTATGTGTGATTGTTCAGTTATATATTCTTCTCCTATCTATTTATAAATCTCCCTGTCTCTATCTTTCCCTTTCCATCTCCCTCTTTTCTTCACACTCTAATTCCCCATCCACTCCCCGTCCTTTTATCTCAGTGATGCCCCTTGCTGCCCCTTGGTACCCCCCCCCCCAACATACTTCCCAAAACCAACCCTCTTCCGTTATACGAATAATACGAACCCACAATGATCTCTCGAACTATAACCGTGTTAGTTTATGTTATTGAGATATGTCAGATTTTCCATATTCCGAATTTTAATGTGCATTCAAGTTCACTCTACATAGAGGGATTTGTGAATCTTTGGCAGCAGTCGTTAGGGCATTCATAATATGGTGAACCTATTTATATCTATATAATGTATATTAATGTGTGTGTATATATATATATATAGGCGTGAAGAAAATGGTCTAGGAACGTGAGACGTAGCTGTACTTTACAATTTTACCCAGCCGGTGTCATGACCTGTGTCTTGGGGAGGGAGGAGGATAGAAGGCTTCTTTCAAATGCATTGGAGTGTACGCAGTCCGATTGGTTGCAGTATATTGACTCTACATTGTACGTGCATTTGAATGAAGCCTTATATCCTCCTCCCTCTCCCCTCCCTTGACACAGGTCATGACACCGGCTGCGTCTGAAACATCCGTGTCACAGGTCAGTAATCCACACTTTACCGCACATCCATTATTACACGTTCACATATATCACATCAACTGAATAAACACACCGACAGCCCAACACACAAGCAAGGTAAAACACTTTGAATTTGCATAATCATTTCTAAGTTTATTCCGAAAGTAATTCTTATTTTTGCTATGTTCATGACGCTTGACTATGATTCAGTGATATTAAGTTTGTATGCCATGTATATTTGTTTATACAATGTATTTGTTTTTGTATGTGTTTGCACTTCAGAACCTGAAGAAGGACTCACAAGCCGAAAGCTCATAATACAATTGTAAAGTACAGCTACGTCTCACGTTCCTAGACCATTTTCTTCACGCCTACATATTCTGGAACACCCGTTGTCATGTTAGAGTTCAAAATTCTCGCATTTATATATATATATATATATATATATATACGTATACTTAGATTTGGTCTATTCCTCCGTACAGTGCTCAATGCTTATGGGCAGAGCAAAATATATATATATACAGATATGAATATAAACTTTTAATCGTCTTCTATAAAGGGATAACATATCGACTAGTTTTTCACCCTTTAGATCTAAATACAATAGGCATCCATATTGTAACAAATTATTAAATACATGAATTATTAATTTTTAAGAACCAAAAATGAGAGCAAATGTGATTCCATGTTTTTCCTCATAACGTTATATCTCAGGATGAGATTCAAAACAAAACTATCCAATGCCAATGATTATAATGCACCTATTCTTAATCGAACATTGTGAGTGAAATTGCACTGTATGGCAAAAAATGTTAAGTCATTTACAATCTACCTCAACTCTTATTTCTCCGGTATGAATCCAATAAATATGATAATTATGAATGACGAATCCATAGATGAGAATGAAGAAGGAGAAATGACGATAGGATACACAAGAACAGATTAGGAGAGAGAAAGAGAGAGAGAGAGAGAGAGAACGAGAGAACGAGAGAGAAAGAGAGAGAGAGAGAGAGAGAGAGAGAGAGAGAGATGGGATTTTAAAAAAAAAGGTAACGATTGGGGACCGCTCTTGATATTATCCAACCGACCGTCTCCAAATACGTGTTGTATTCGGGAACCTATAATATACAAATCGTGATTTAAAAAAAAAAAAGTTCCCATGTTTCACATTATTATATCTTTATGTTATTGTTTTGATATGCATTTTCCTTTTAATTTGTATGTATAACTATAAGACAACCTTGCTAATATGTGGAATGTGAAACAATCAAACAAACAAACAAATGTGCACGTTTAAAGGTAAAGTTGAGTTCTGGTCATGCGATTGCATTGTGAAAGAAACGTTGTGGAATCGATCAGAATAGGTTGATCATCTAGCATATAAGTATTGGTTTGTACTGCAAGGTTCTGGAATCAACAAAATGATAAGAAATTTGTCCGATCCTTGGTAAATTTACAAGCACTGTGCACAGAAAGATGTAAATGGGATTACACGAACATGTGTCATAAAAATCCGTCCCGATTTGTATAATGTTTCATGCCATCTTTAGAATATTAAGGCATTTGAAGAACATGCTTTTCAGGGAACTTTTGTTATTAGATGTTCTTCCACACTTGCATAATACAATGATAACGCTCACATTTTTGTCCACTTCTTTCCAGCACTAAACCTTCTCTTTAAACGATGAAATACAGGTCTGCGGTTTTGGTACATGGCACACTCATATGGCGACATAAGGCTACTCTAGTCGTTGACGCGGTCCTTGTCACCTGATGTTTTGAATATTAAATTATTTCATCGTTCACACGAAAACGCAATCCAAATCTATTTTCCTTTATGAAAAGTGAACGTCGTTATGGATATGTCTACATATTGGCGCCGGGGACTAAGATCGATTTTCTATAACAATTACACTCACATTCAAGGTCCATGCAGAATTTCATCGACAGCTATACAAAGAAAAAAAAATTGCATTCACAGCATTTAGCAATACGAGAAACTGTGTTAGAAATTGCCTTGCGTTGGAATACGAGAAACTGTGTAATTATTTGCCAAGCGTTGGTATGGAAGCCGCTAAATAAATGAAACAAGGATTAAAGGTCACTATTTTACCATAAGATCGGGAAAATATCGACAATATTTAGCAGGTGAGTAGTGTTGTCGAGTAACGTGTATGTTAGCCAGTTCACCAGCCATCGTAATAATAAAACGCGAAACGTCTCTGCGATTATTAGGATAATAGTGTACAATCGTGATATTGTTACGATCTCAATGAATTTGTAAATTAGTTAATTAATTTTACTTGCCATTCTTTAAATGGTGATTTCGGCAACAACAAAAAAGAAGTTGAATGGTTGAACAAATTATTATACATATAGAAAAGTACTAGCGAGTGATATAAATCAGATGCATTTAGTAATGATAAATAATTTATTGTATTTCAGTGTTTCATATAACCCTATATAGGTATTTGTCAGGATGGCGCCTCAAATCGTCCTCATGACCGGTTGCTCAGCTGGAATCGGTCTTGCCATGGTCCAACGTCTCGCTCGAGATCCCGATCAGCGATTCATCATCATTGCCACGGTGATTGCGATGTCGGAGAAGAACGATCTCGAGGATGCGGTCAAGGACGACATTGACAGTAAAGTTTTCATCAAAGAGTTGGACATCACAAAGGATGGAAACATCGCTGAGGTGGTCGCGGACGTCATCGGCAGTCACGGTCGTATCGATGTATTATGTAAGAGAATAATGATAGCAATAATGATAATACTTCTGGAGCGCTGATGATAACCACGCACAGTGCTCAAGTCAGCCAAATAATACCTCTGCTTTAGAGCTTGTCTACCGAATTCGGTGCCCAAATTATTTAGTCAATTATATTGGTACCCAATTAAACAGCTGGGTGGAGAATGGCAAATGCAGATTCATGTCTTGCCAAATGTCACTAGTCATGCTTACGCGGCACCGGAGATCGAAATCACGACCTTTGAATCTCGAATCAAGTGTCATTCACTCGACTACGTAACCTATACCTCTTACCCCACCCCATCCCCCATCCCCCATGGAAATAACACCTGGCTTTGTCCAGTGGAGAAATGCAGTTATGACAATAGGAATGTTAAAATCACTGCTCCTTGCAAATTCCAAGTTACTCATTACAAAATATGTATTTGTCTTTTTTCACATAGTCGACAATAATGCTCGATTATCATTCATTTCATAATGAGGATAGTTAATCATGCCCTTCATCAATGACATGTAAACAATCCACATCAAGCAGGCATTTGAATTTTCTAAAAATATATGGCACAATTATTTGTCATGGCTTTTTTTTTAATTATGGAGCTTGGTAGCTCTAGAGGATCCGGAGAGGGCTTCCAGGCTCAGGTCCCAAGGGCAATTAAAGCACCCCTCCCCCGAAAAATTATCAGAGCAACGCGCCTGGCGTTTGGCATAGCAGGTTACTTTGAACAGCATAACATTACCTTCAAATCTGTTCATATTTTATTTCCACCTTTGATGATTGTTGTTCGTAGTTAACATCGCTGGAATTAGCCTTATAGGGATTTCCGAAAGAGTCCCGCGGGAACAGATCGACCGTATTTTCAATGTGAATGTGACGGGGACTATCAGGCTAACCCAGGCGGTCCTGGCCCACATGAAAGAGAGACGGTCGGGAAAGATTATCACCTTTTCAAGCTTGGCAGGAAGAATCGGTAAGTCTTTTCACTGACAATGGGGACTTTTAGATTTACACGACGAGAACGTGGACCGCCACGTGTGACATCCTTTTAAGGTAATGTGACGTCCTTTTAAGACACTGCCGAGCACGGCCCAGTACCTTAACACAATGTCACACGCGGCAGTCCACGCTCTCGTCGTGTAAATCTAAAAGTCCCTATTAAGAGTAGAACGACAGCTCACCAAACGTAAAATATATGTCAGTGAATCCTCAGGAATATGCTAGACAGGAGGTCAACGAGACCGACTTGCTTGTCTCGTGTACCATTTAAAACCTCCATTAACACATTACGTACATGAACCGGGTGGTTACTATACTAAAGCCTATAGGCAATGATACACTTGACTAGTCAGTGGGTTCAGTCTTTCATTCGTTTAAAGACCTCCTCTATATAGCAAACAATGCCTAAACGGTACCCGTTGATCCCCCCCCCCCCCCCATTTTCCCAATTTTCTTATGTTAATTGATAGCTGATTTGATGAGATAAACACCTGTCAGTGACCATGCAGGAAGGTCTTATTCCTGCTGGCCAAACTAGTGCAGACAGGTTTTAAGACACTCGTCCTACATCCCCCGCTACCTCTCTCCTTCTCTTCATCTGACTCTCTCTTGATGCCCATCCTATCTCTCTCCATCACTTCTCTAATAGATAGATTATTGAATAAACGTTATTATAAACCCCCTCTCTCCTCCTCTTTGACCGTCATCGCAATCGAACTTAACTTTTGTTATGTTTGCTATTAATATCTGGCAGGTTTCCCGTATTCTGAGTTTTATTGCGCATCGAAGTTCGCCATCGAGGGTTTCTTCGAGTCTCTTGCTGCGGGTCTACGTAACTTTAACATCAGGTGAACTTATTTATTTTTGCTTACGAATTGCTTCCTTATTTTATTGTAAACTGGTAGCAAGGAGGATCTTTGCTGGTAGAAATAAAACCTTTGGCTAACACGCTATTAGGAATTCAATGTCAACAGTTTAACCCCCCCCCCCCCTTTCCACTGCATGAACGAAATATTGGTCGGCGCGATTTTAAATTTCGCCCCCCCCCCCTTTTGGGAAATCCTGGATCCGACACTGGTTCAACCCCCCCCCCCCCCCCTTAGCAAAAAGCTAGGTCCGCCCCTGGGATAGATATAATAATTTACCAAATAATCAATTAGTAGGCGGTTTCCTGGCAAAATTGGTATCATCACGTATTTGTCAAAACATATTCTTTCACACGATTTGTAACAAGTTCGTTAAGAGGTTAAAAAAAAAAAGTTTAAATAAAAAACACCAGGGGCTTGAAGACTCCATACTACAAGGAACTTGGTGCTGATCATGCTTCTTTTGTATTGGGGGGGGGGGGGGGGATCTATTATTAAAACCAACCTTTGAAAATAATCATACGATTCCCATTTTAGTTCGAACACCATCTATAACCAGGGATAACGTCTGTATTCATAGAGTCTGCTTGATCGAACCAAAGGAGGTCAACACAGGCCTTTGGGATGGAATGAAACAAGACATGGCATTATTGGCAAACGATGAAACTGCCTCGGACGTTGATCGCCGTCAACTACGTATTACCCTGGCTCGATCACAAGAGGGCGCTGCTCTAACCGTAAACGACGTCGTAGATGCTGTGATGACGAATTGCTTGGACGTCGATGAACCTGTACTCAGACACCTGATCGCTGGAGAAACAAAACATCTTATTCAGAAAACCGCTTGGGATTTGACTGGAGAAACTGGCATTGATGCTTTAGGTTTCAAAAATCTCTGCGACCATAGCGACAATTTCAAATAATCCTTTAAAATGTATACACCGATTCGGAAAGATGAACTAGGCCTACTTGGGCAATTTTCGTAATGTAACCAAATTTAATGCATAGGTCTTTTTTGAAGTGCCTCATTACAAATTATTCCATTCACCTGATGAGAATAATAGTATTTCAATAGACAGAATTCGAACTGCATACATTCATTGATCTCGGTTGAGTTAATACTTACGTCGTCTTTGCTTCCGTCGTGTTTGCGAAAGCGCTCTATTTTCACAAGTTAACGGTCCAGTGCAGAATAATATGACAGGTTGCTTTCAGCAAGAATCGGGAAAGATTATTATGTAATATCTCGTAGAGCTGTGATGGCCGAGTGGTTAAGGCGTTGGACTTGAAATCCAATGGGATCTTCCCGCGTAGGTTCGAACCCTACTCACAGCGTGTTCTTGTTATCTTTTACTTTTATCTCTGTCAATATCATGTTGGTAAATAATTATTTGTACAATGAATGCTATTGTAAGATAATATTTTGGGGATGTGATAATTGCATTGTATTTTGATAATAAATTGCGTTCACCGAGTATCCTAAATTCATTACAGGTTTTGTTTTTCTAATGAACTACAAAAAACCTTTGGCATGTGTTTGAAGAAGAAAAAATCCAATGTAACATTACGTTGACAGTGCACTACGGGCTCAGTTGGTGCAATATAGTCAATAATGATTGAATTAAAAAGTATAATTTTTATTTAAATATGGTTGTCCTCTTTTACGTGGAGCTGTGATGGCCGAGTGGTTAAGGCGTTGGACTTGAAATCCAATGGGATCTTCCCGCGTAGGTTCGAACCCTACTCGCAGCGTGTTTGGTTACCTTTACTTTTATCTCTGTCAATATCATGTTGGTAAATATTTCTTTTTACGATCAATGCTATTGTAAGATAAATTTTTTTTTTGATGTCATAATTGCATTGTATTTTGATAATAAATTGCGTTCACCAAGTATCATATATAGATTAATTACAGGTTTTGCTGTTTTAATGATCTACAACAAAAACTTTGACATGTGTTTGAAGAAAAAAAAATCCAATGTAACATTATGTTGACAGGGCAGTACAAGCTTATTTGGTGCAATATAATCAATAATGATTAAATTTCAAAGTATAATTTGTATTCAACATATGGCTGTCCTCTTTTACGTAGAGCTGTGATGGCCAAGTAGTTAATGCGTTGGACTTGAAATCCAATGGGATCTTCCCGCGTAGGATCGAACCCTACTCGCAGCGTGTTTTGGTTACCTTTTACTTTTATTGAGTTACAGACTATGTCTCCTCAAATCGTGCTGATGACCGGCTGCTCATCTGGTATCGGTCTAGCTACAGCTAAACGTCTCGCTCTCGACCCCAATCAGCGAAACATCGTCATCGCTACCGTCATTGAGATGTCGGCGAAGACTGACCTGGAGGCCGCCGTTAAGGGCGCTCTTGACAGAACTGTTTTTATCGAGAAGCTTGACGTCACAAAGGATGAGTAAATTGCAACGGTGGAGGATGGTACCCTCAGAAAGTATGGCAGGATCGACGAAATCCGTAAGTATTTCCGAGATTGTCCGGTTTATATTAAATAAAACGTCAATTAGCGTTTACTGTGTCCCGAGTGGTGACCTGACATAATTTTGCTCTGACTGGCATATTCTCTGTTTTGTCAACAAAAAAGAAGAGTAAACCGCGTTTGACATTAATCAAGGCAAGTTAGCTTGAATTCGTATAATAACCATGAAAGCATTAGATATGTTGATTTTGTGTATAACACCGTCTTTTCCTTCTATCCACCCTGCCCTCTATGGCTGCATTTGAGGAGTTTACTCGATATTTATAAGGTCTGCTATTCTTAATATGGAACGCTATTCATTTTGTCGCGCGTTATGGATAGCGGTCCTTAAGAATAATGTCCTTATAAATAGCGATCCTTATGGATGACGAGCTTGACCCATATTTGATGCCATAAAGATCTGTTCTTAAAATGATTTACCTCTTTTATTCAATATACCATTATTTGCGTGGCAGTCCAAGAAATGACCCAAATGTTAATCTAAAGCATTAATGAATTTTAATACGGAATTGAAAGAATAGTTTGACGTAAGATATATATACATTTTGTCTAATGCAAGCTCATATTCTAATGAATCTATTATATGAATTGATAATAATTGAGATGTGCTCATTTATACTTCAATTGAATTGTATAATTTTCTATTTTATAATTATGTATGTCTATATTTTCCGTAAAATGTGGAACAATAAAAAACCTAAAAACTTGAAGCTTGAAACTTGATATATAGTTGATTCTTGCTATTTGATTATAGCCAGCCGGCAAATATTCAGGGGGGGGGGGGGGGGAAGGAGGAGGGAGGGGGAAGGGGTGGAGCATTTTTTGTTGTCCAAACACAGACGATCATTTTGCAGCCTAACGAAACCAAAATTGTAAACATATAGAAAGTATCTGGTCATTATTCTAGTTTGAATCTTGGACGATGATTGGTTAGACACTTTTTTCTTAGAAAGTATACGACGGTGGCATAGATATTTTTCAGTTTCGCACAGAACATGTTTTGTATTTCTGTAGGTATTTTCATGTTCAGTAAATGAAAATGAAGTCGTTAACAACGTTGAAGTTAGCTTATATTGAAGAACCTATACCCAACCATATAAAATGAAGAATACCGAGAGCAAAATTTGTTTATGTTTAATAATATTCTTTGTCAAAGGATCCATATTAATTATTATCATAAGATGATTACGTGGATCCTAATCGAATGATTGGTTGAGAGCGTACACGTGACCCGGCATTAATTTTGACTAATGCGTAATTTAGATAATGACCGGTCATTATCCAATGGTAATTACCGGTCATTAGTAAAATTATGTTATAAAACATCATTTTATTATAAAAAATGAAAAAACTTAATCTTATAAAACAAATAATACACATCATTTCATTAGAAACAATTATCTGCACTCAGTACATTAAAAACAGTCCATACACACTAGGCTATCGCCCCGGGCGTGTTAGCCTGTTCCAAAGGTACCTTGTGTGGGTAATTCTTACCAATGCCCTCACTGCTGTGTATTATTTGTATACTACTACTATAAACTTTTACTGTTGCTGCTGCTGCTGATACTCCTACTACTTCAACTGATGTGTGTGTGTGTGTGTGTATTTGGGTCTTTACAGGCGTGTATCAATCAGATATGATTATTTACGTCTGGTGACCGACTTTTAACGTCACCATCCGAAAGACGTGACTCGAACCTACGTCCTCGGCTGAATCAGTTTGTAACTTCCACTGTTAGCTAGATTACAGGCGCACGCCACAACGCCTATAATTATTGCTGCTACTACATGTACTAATACTTATAATGATAATAATAATATGTCTCGGTTTATTAAGTACTTTACAGATTAGTATTACCTTGGTCATGTGATTAAGTCACGCACACAATGTGCACCATCTCCCCCCCCCCCCCCCCCTCCGGGGGGGGGGGGGGGTGTATTTAGACCATATTCGATCAGGGCATATGGTAAGTACTATGACGTGTTCCCCAATTCATTAAACAAAATCTTCTTTTCCTTTCTCCATAGTGATAAGTACAGAGAAAAAAAAAATTGTGTGCTTTATGCTTTAATTCAACCTTTATGACATAATTCACGATGATAATATACAATATTATGGTTATAATTCCTAAGATGCATAATTCTGCTTGTAGTCGGGGCCCTGAAGAAAACAAACATTTATTTGCAACTTTAATCATTTACTTTGGATGTTAATCTACATGTTCCACTGGGATAAATTTTGTTTAATACGTTTACATTATTGGAATATCATTCATCTGAGTAGAAATCAATATCAACTTTTTTTCAACAAATATGATAGACAGATACCATGTTTAAAATACATGTAATACAATGTAGTTTTGTTTTTCTTGAAATATGTTATGTAGTAGGCCCTACTCTAATAAACCTACTTTTGTATAATTATCATAAGGAGACAGGAGGATTATAGATGCCTTATTTAATATTTTATCCATTGCCTCGTGTGTCCAAGGATAGAAAATACGTTACACCATAAAACTGCTTTATTGTTTCAAATGTCATGATTTTAAAACGATATATAAAAATCTAGATTAAGACGGATTTCTTCCGTTCCTAACAAAAGAACCAAATTAACTTATTATTGTTTTACATAGTGCAAAAATGTACACATAATCCTTACAAATTGAAAAATTTTATGATCAAAAGAGCTCGTTTAAAAAATTACGTAATGACCATGCATGGTAAAAACGTAAGGTTAACAATTTAAAAAGTGCCAGTATGACTGGTGACAGATACTTTTAGAAATTATACAGTATACATATAATTATATTTTAATACAAATTCTGCGTTTCTGATATGAAATTGTTTCATTGAATGAACAAAAATTATACTCTTTCATGTATGTTCATCAGTTACAGGTATCATGATATATATGTTCACTTCATTGAAATGTACTTATGAGATACCGTACTTAATATTTTCTTTGTATTTTCGAAGACACCATTATTAATGTTAGCATGTATTTAGCGTGTGTCATATTAACAACATTCGGGCACACATAGGAGCATCACTATCCTGGCTGTGTAGTACAAGTTGTGCTTTTGATTCTCAACATTTCAAACACCACTGTACAAAACTCAACTGATTTCACTCAGAATCGGTACTTTAGTGACAATTGATGACACCTAAATAGCAGTAAAATACTTTTTTTTTAACTTACTGATGTTAAAAAGAATAATTAAAAATTCAAATTGTAAGTCTAGTGTCAAACTTTGCTTACAGCTGCATCGACATGATTGTGTACAGTCTATGCAAAATTGTGTGGTGTGTGTATGGGTCTAAAAATGCCCGCCTTACAGCAAGCATGCAGTGCTAAAGGTCAATATGCATTGGCATTGACTCTCTATGCTTTGCTGGAGTGCATTCGGGTACGGTTGTCCGTTTGGAAACCCTCATGTATTTATATTTGCCATTATAAATTGGCTTAAGATGCAACGTGCCTGTTACGACGAACATGTTCCCGTTAAACCAGAGTTCCTGCAAAAGAAGTGAGTTTGCTCAAAGTATAAATATAAGATGAACTTTAGCCAATTTAACTTACATTAGTTACATGATTAATTGAACGGTAATGTGAGTTAACACGTATGAGAGTGCGCAAGGATGACGCGTCACATTGTAGATTTGTTATCGATAGTGGGAGTGTGTACACGTTGGACTTACGGTTTAACATGACAAAGAAAAGCAATGTCATGGTCATTTAGATAAAACAGTCATAACTGCCGTGTTTAAATATTACTAAATGCGTTAGATAAAATGATTGTTCTCTTGATGGGCAATTTATGAGTACTTTTCTGAGGTCAAGTTGAGTCTAGTTCTTGTTATAAATGGGAAAATAATTAGTTCTAGTTTTGCTTGTTTAAATATTACAGAGGTTGAGTTTTGGTATTGAATATGTAATACAGTATTATAAACATGAGTTCGTTCAATAAGCAAAGGTGAATTAGATACCCTGCTTGAATAGACTATAGAAGGTCTAGGTACTTAGTTTTGTCTCTTTGGTTGTCAAGTATTGAACATGTGTGGTTAACTGATGCTTAGGAAATAAAGCAGTTATTTTAATCCGGTTAAAATTGCAGAGAACAAATATAGCATGTGTGTTACAAGTAAATCCTTATTCGTTTAATACGGAAGATTATCTTTACGAGGATAAAGTATGTAGCTATAGAGATTGATTTCATTAGTCATTTATTATGACAGGTACATTAGTATATGTGAAAGGACACATCATGCAAGCACTCAAGTAATTATTCAGTGTAATAGATTATGCAGATAAGTGAGCATAAATTATAGAAATAATTTACAGACTTAGTTTATTCTTACTAGGTATAAATGAAAACACAAGCACAGAAATTTAAGTGCAATACACAAGTATTTATTTACATGTGCTAAATGTCTGTATGTATTCTTGTTTTTTATTTTATACAGATTGAATTAATACTACGACGTCTAAAGGATAAAGCACACCAAAAGTCAAATCCAATTTGCGCAGACTGAGTTTCTTCGGGGTAATTGCTGGTGTTTGAGCCAACCAATCATTATTTTTATCTTGTAAATTACAACTTAACGCGTACTAAATAGCTTTATGTACAAAATTAATACAGATTATATTGTTTCGAAAGATAAATCGTCATTTGATATAAATATTGAGAAGCGAAATCTAAACTAAGCACACTTATGCAACCATAGACATGATAGAGAAGACAGCTCGTCACTAATACTAGTTTTATGTTCATATAAAGGTCATGAACAATATTTACAATTGCATACTTGTATTATTATTATGATAATATTTTGCGTATTTTGTTTACTTTTGTTCAACAAATTGTACAATTCAGCCGCCGGGCTTCGATGCATATTACCATATTGTAAGACATTATTAATTTTCGAGATTATAAGGTGAACAACATATTTTGGACATTGTACAGCATTGTAAAGTGAAAATGGACATTGTAAAGTGTATTTTGGACATTGTAAAGTGAAAATGAAAGCGGTCATTGTCGCTTCGCGACAGACAGCTACTACTACTACTACAGCACAATCGTAGAGATTTTCGAGAAAAAAAATCAATATCAATTATTGCCATGTGCATCACCTTTTGAATTATGTGAACATTACAATGACGTGTTACATTATTCTAACACAATTTTTGGAGGCAAATGAAATAAATGAAGTTACCCTTTAGTTGATTTATTGAATCTTAAGGACACTGCATTATAATGCCCGGATATTTGGCCTGCGATTAGTCTACGGAGCCCGTATCCTGGCCGTATCCCCTTTTCCGTGCTGCCTCCGTGCGGAGGCAGGAGACGGCCGTGAGATATTCGTACGGATTCGCCCGGGGCAAATGTAATCCAGGCATAAGACATCGGCTAGTGATACGAATCTACAAATAGACATTTGCGTAAAATACAAATCAGTCTTATCTTAATTCTGTTTTTAATTTCGATACACAGTTTAGTCTGAGTTTTCAATAGAACCAACATATCATATCGCTGTAAACTCTCAAGAAAACAGCCCTACACTCCAAACGTTGGTATCATCTATATCCATTACAATAGTTCTGAACTTGTCAAGTTTTAGTACACGCACGATTTTACAACAGCATCTCCTTTTAAGGTGTTAGTGAACAAATTTGTAATTAACAATAATCTGCTTAACACTCTACAAGCAGCCGATGTTCTGAACAGATTTAAACACCTTTTCGGAACCCCTTTTTCATATCATGTGACATGTCAGATTTCCATTCTACGCAAAGTCGGTTAAATATTCAGAAGGTTAAAGCCTCCCCCAATAATCATCTTTAAAAAAAAATCGTCAAAATGTAACCAAATATAGTTCAATATTGATATCGGCAATCGGCTGCTTGCCTTTAGGGGACAAAACTTTACTTGAAGATTTTGATTAGATGAATTTAAGGTTTAAAACAATAAACCCTTAAACAACGAGTACATTCGGATTCAAAAAGTTTTAAAACAAAATAATCATGAAGAAGAGACCCCGAAAGTTGTTCGTTCCTTTTTTCTTGGTCTAATCAACCCCGGCATGCAACGCGCCAACACTGGCTAACTTATTCAAGTTCATCGTGGGTCCTTCATGTGACATGTTATAGAGCGGTATCTCCTCTGCATCATCTCCTGATCCTGTCAACTTGACATTCTCATACTGCTCCTCTTGCTGAACGGTATCCATTTTCAGCTCGTGTTGAGTGATGATGACACTGTTGTCATAGAGATGATCTGAATTGGAAGATCCACTAGTGACCAGTTTATTTGTTGATTTTGACTCACTATTGGTTTCCCTCAGTTCCATAATGGAGGTAGCATACTCTGGACACTTCCGAGATCCATCTTCAACCGATTCGTAATAAACTTCAGGACGCTCCTTTTCATCTGGATGATCTGCACTTCGTTGATCCAAGCTGCCTTCCTTCAATCCCTTAACAGAAGTAGCATACTCTGTACCATTCCGAGATCCATCTGCAACCGATTCGTAATAAACTTCAGGATGCCCCTTTTTATCTGGATGATCTGCACTTCGTTGATCCAAGCTGGTTTCCCTCAATTCCTTAATGGAGGTAGCATATTCTGGACACTTTCGAGATCCATCTGCAACCGATTCGTAATATACTTCAGGACGCTCCTTTGTATCTGCATGATCTGCACTTCGTTGATCCAAGCTGGTTTCCCTCAATTCCTTGATGGAAGTAGCATAATCTGGACCATTCTGAGATCCATCTTCAACTGATTCGTAACAAACTTCTGGCTGTTCTTGATTAATCGTCGCTTTGCCAATGTGTTTATTTTCGTTTCGATCTTTCGTTTGCTTACGTCGCAGAAAAATGATGATAACAATCAATATCAGAATGAAAGCAGAACCAAGAATGACGACAATCATGGTTATATTGCCATCTCCCGCGTTTTTGTCGGGGTTGGCATTCTGTTTTTTTGTTGTTTGATGTTTTGTTGTGGAAATTGATGTAGGTCTCCCGACGGGCAATCTCTTTGAAGCTGTATATAATAATGTTGATGGTCTATTTTGCGTCGTTTGTTTCAACGAAATCGTTGATAGCGTAGTCGTCCTTTTGTCGGAGTTTGCATTCTTGTGTTTTGGCGTGTGATGCTTTGTTGTAGAAATTGATGCAGGCCTACCGACGGGCATTTTTTTCGAAGCCGTATATGATAATGTTGATGATCTATTTTGCGTCGTTTGTTTGAAAGAAGTCGTTGGTAGCGTAGTCGTAGGAGAGGAGGGTGGCATGCGCTGAGTTGATAGCATACATGTGATCCTAAATTCGGTCTCAATTTGCAAACGGAATTCTGAATGAAGGCTGTTTAATTTACTCACACGAATCGAAAAAGAAAAGGTGTTTCTTTGAAAAAAAGCCGTCCGATATAATATGTTCTCGTTCAAAAATATATTTCGAGAAAGCGCCTGTTTTGTCCAATAGTTGTCCATCGTACAAATCAGTGTCACTTTATTTGGATTTGAATGGCTTGCTGTGATGCAGTTAGAACATATGATAACACGTAAGTTATACGACTGGAAGGTTTCATTATGAAACCCAATACATTCGAAGGTAGCCGAATCATTCATTCTAATGTTAGAAATGTATATATTGTTAGAATCAGCACGGCCGTCGTCGGTATTACTACCTTGTATAAAACGAGGATCATTGATAACAAAACCGTACCGATTGGCAAGTAATGTTCCATTTCTATACCACGATATGTAGTTATCATAAACACCATCAGGTCGAGAGCAGCTTAGAGTGATATCATCTCCGATGTTAACTAGCTTTTGTATTATATCATCTTCCGCTTTGCATGCAACATCCACACACAAGAGTACGACAAACGCATTAACGAATACACCCACAAACACCTGCGATCTTATGAGTACCATCTTAGAGCCAAGGTTACGAACATTGATGAAAAATCAAAATCTCAGAAGGCAATATTAGATGCACTTTCATCGTTACGGAACAATACGAAAAGTTTTACTCTCGCGGCGTCAAACTAGTAGCTGATAGTATTGCTTTGATTTGTTAAAGATGGTAAAGTATGTCAATGACTGTTTAATCATTGTCTGCAATCAATGACTTAGTTCGTGAACTCGATGGTGTTTGACGAGAATGACGTTTTGAGGCAGGTTCCGATGTAAAGTGCGTGCGTAGGATTCGTCCGATTTGAAGAAGGTAACTCTTTTGTTCTTCTGAAAAAGTTTGTCACAAAATCTCACCACGACACATCATCAAAATATCTTTTCCCATCACATGTTGTCACTATAGTGGCCTAGTATCACTTTAATTTCGTGCGTTAGGTTCCCGATATATTGTAAAATGAATAAATTTGTCACATTGCTTGATCCGTATCTCCAGATATCAATGATCAGAGATTTTAATGTCGAATCTATTTCTAACGATGACGTCAATAAGAATCTCAGTCATGATTGACTGTTAATCGTCTTGATGATGAGTCTTGTATCTATTAATCTAAAAACATTTATTTAATGATCATTAAAATCACGTTTTGTCATGCCTAAAGTTCCGCGGCATACCCAGGTTCCCAACGATCTCAACGCTGACAAAAGAAATACCCATAATGCTGTTAGCCTAAATTTCATCGTGCATGTATCTCGTTTGTTAATAAATGATTAAATGGCAACCGGTAAATTTAATCTGCCCTCTTCAATCTAGATTATGTTAAGACTACACTTTGCTTGACAAGGAAATGACACTTGTATTCAATACAATAGTATTAAAAGTGGATCAATCGACTGTCGAAACACAAACTACAGTGTACATGGATCTCTTGGAAACCTAACGAAACCAAAATTGTATGCATCAAAAGTATCTTGTCAGCATTGAAATATGTTTTTGAAAGATGATTAGTTATATTATTACCAACATTGAAATTTTCTCTCAGAAAGTAGGTGTGGCATAGATATTTTCAGTATCGCACAGGACATGAAGTGTTTTCTGTAATTATTTCCTTATAGGTAAATGAAAATGAGGCCATTAACAATGTAGAAGGGAGTTCACTTTAAAGAACCTTTCACCCAACCACATACAATGGAAAAATACCAAGAACAAAAATTGCTTATAATAATATGTTTTGGCCATAGGAGCGACACTAATTACTACTACTTCTACTACTTCTACTACTACGACTATCACTAATTTTACTACTACTACTTCTACAATTAATGATAATAATATATCTTAATCTTTTTAGCACTCTACAGACTATTTTACCCCGATCATGTGATAAAGTCACGCACACAATGTGCACCATCTCCACTCCGGGTGGGGGAGGTGATGTACTCGTACCAAATGGGGACTGTGAGGGCAAGTGCTATCACATTGTCCCTTAATTTAATTATATACGAAAATTGCTTCTCCATATTAAGAAGTACAGAAATCAACATAAATGTTGTGCGTTATACCATTTTAATTTGCAACTTTAATCATTTTCTTTGGGTTTTATCTACAAATTTTGCAAGGATAATAATGTTTTTTGTTTACGTTTACATTATTGAAATATCATTCATCTGTCTAGAAATAATGCAAATACACGTTTTTATCAACACATATAACAGACACATATTATATTGAAAATACAGGTGATATTATATCCCTTGTCGTAAGATTGTTGCATAAGAAGTGTACACAACAAGAACATGAATAGTTTTACTATAAAATACGTTTCCTGCCGACAAAATTAAGCGAGCGTACGTGATTTCAAATGCCTCCGCACGGCCAACTCCTGCGGTGTCACGGCGGTCAAGCCATGCAATTTACGCTGTGCGATAACTACAGTAAACTAATGCGGTAACTGTATACGCGGCTTAGCGCTAGCTTAACATATTCACATCCTCTAAAGTTTCATTTGAGCCGTGCAATTTTCTTTTATTTCTTGTCTTAAAGGTAATATCAAGTTTTGGTATGGGGTCATCAATTTGGTTCAAATGAACGTATTGGAAGCATATACGATCCTACAATATTCAGTGAACACAGGTTATCGGGGTTGAAATCGAGTCTAAGTTTTGAAATTGTAAATAATAAACTCTTTATGTTGTATAGCTCCCTCTCAAGGCCAAGATATTAATTAAGCTATCACTAATTTTACTACTACTACTTCTACAATTAATGATAATAATATATCTTAAACTAGGCGTTGTGGCGTGCGCCTGTAATCCAGCTAAAAAGTGGAAGTTACAAACTGATTCAGCCGAGGACGCAGGTTCGAAACTGAGTCACGTCTTTCGGATGGTGACGTTTAAAGGTCGGTCCCAGACGTAAATAATCATATCTGATTGATACACGTCTGTAAAAACCCAATACACACACACACACACTATTAAACAATGTTTCTTGACTAAAATCGACCGATTAGCTATTCCCGTTTGGAAATTATATATCACAACTACATATTCTGAGATTTTCATGGTCACAGCTACCATTGTACGGCCGTAGGCGTTATTTGAAATTTATCAACATTTACCGGGAGCACCGGTAAATATTTATACTCAAATTTTCTCGAATGTAGAAGTGTTTTAAGGGCTAAATTTTCTAGTGCTTATAATACGTCCACAGGGGCATCCAAATATATCAAAATTATAAAGAATCACTATCCACCATATTTTTAAAATTTCCCAAAACTTTGTATTACCTTTAATGTGATGTGAATGTGAGTATACGGTACATGTTATAACAACATTGTTCAAGGAATGATACAGATCGAAGGGATATAAAACAAATATACAATGATTAATGCTCGGAACAAGCTGAAACTATTCGCAACAGGAACATCATTAGTTGATGTTCCTTCGATGCGAATAGTTTTAGCTAGATCCTCGAGTGTCATTGTATATTGGTTTACTATTTAGTTTAATTTAAAGGTAGACCCTACTTTAATCAACCTGATTCTCATAATTCCCATAAGCGAACAGGACTAAGGCTATGCCTTCTTGAATAGTTGTCTCCCTTGCCTCATATATCCAAGGTCGCAAAATACGTAAAACCATAAAAATGGGTTTTTGTTTATAGACCGGTTTAGAAAATCCGGATTAAGACGGATTCCGTTTTCCGTTTCTGGCGAAAGAACCAAACTGACCAATCATTTTGTTTACTTAGTGGACACATGCTTACAATCATTATAACAACGTGAAACATCTTTATGATCCAATGACTGAGTAATAACTTGGTTGAAAAAAAATCGCCCGCTGACAAAGCATGGTAAAACTTTAATAATTAAAAGAGTACTAGTATTTGGTGACAGGAACTTTAAGAGAGTAAACGTAATATTTTCTTTAAACAAAATATTTACAAATTCTGCGTTTCTGATATACATTTTTTATCTTGTGATTGACGACTTAACGCGTTATCGATTTCTCTGCGTACAAATACATATTATTCTGTTTCGAAAGCAAGAAATGGCATTGGATATGAGTATTGAGTACGTTCTTAAGAAGTCAAAAGTAAAGCAAAATATGTACAATATATACAACAGCGTGATATATGAACACCTAATAGCCATGATAGAGAAGATAGCTTCTTATTTGAGATCCTAACGTTATCATTGCTAGATGTTATGATATTATTTTTATGTTGATATAACGGTCGGTGAGAAAAAAAGAGATTTTTTTCTTCTTCTAGATTATACAAGTACAAATTCTATTCTAGTCATCTTTTTTTCTCGAACAAATCTACATAAACCAGTTTTAATTGCCCTTTGCATTACATTTTGAATCGAGCGCACATTTGGATGACATATAACATTATTCTAACAAGATTTATGTAGGCAAACGATAGGCTACTGAAATTACCCTTTAGTTTATTTCTTGCAAGTCTCTACAATTGGGCAATCCATTTGATTTTATCTTGCAGAAATATAGAATTAAAATTTCATCTGATTACACTTTTTTTAAATACAAAAACTTAAGTGCACGGTATTCTAATACATTTGCTCATGATAACACCGATACAAAAACAAATGTAATTTGCATTCAAATAAAAATTGTATCTTTTTCTCTGTCTAAATAGTTGAGTTCGAGTTCTCTTTAGAATCAACAATTCATATCACCGTAAAGACTTAAAAACAGTCGTAATTTGTGTACACTTTAAACGATGGTATTGTCGCATCAGCTGATAACTTAAGGTGTTAATACAATTACGATTTTACATCAAAATCTCCTTTAGGTGTTAGTGAGAACATTTCCTTTTCAAAACGACATATCTATAGTACTTGCGTATGCGCAAATGGTCATTTTCCTCGACGACATAAATAAACGAATTATTTCGTCAAGTTAGTCAACATCATAGCTATATATTTTAAACGATGGTATTGTCACATTAGCTGATAACAATTACGATTTTACATCAAAATCTCCTTTAGGTGTTGGTGAGAACATTTCCTTTTCAAAACGACATATCTATAGTACTTGCGTATGCGCAAATGGTCATTTTCCTCGACGACATAAATATACGAATTATTTCGTCAACTTAGTCAACATCATAGCTATATATTTTAACCGATGGTATTGTCACATCAGCTGATAACAATTACGATTTTACATCAAAATCTCCTTTAGGTGTACTGTTAGTGAGAAGATTTCCTTTTCAAAACGATTGTGTTTCAAGATTTCGACACCTTTTCTGATTTCATTTCGCCACCATCATGTTGTATTTAAGATTTTCATGCTACAAAATGTGACCTCAATATTCAGACGATTAGTGCCTTCCTTAGTTATCTAACTCGAATCCTGCTTATGCCACATTTAATCATGTATAATTTCGGTTTAATTTCGAAAATCGGTTACTTGCCTTTAGGTGACAACACACTAAGCACGATCGCAACCATTTTTGACAAATTAACTCAGGGGCATATTTAATACCTTTAATATTGTTATATCTGATATAAATCCTGATCACCATACGTAACACGTGTTCGTAATATTCGCACGTTTATACAACAGGTAACTTACAAAGAAATTTAAATTGCGTTACTTTAATCTTTCGAAAGTAGTCGCGATCGAGTTTTAAACAAACTAATTAAAAAGAAAAACATCTAGTTTTTTTTTTTTTTTTTTTTGTCTTATCAACCTCGGCATACAACGCATCTACACTGAATACCTTATCCTTATAAAAGATTGATGTCTGTCCTGCCTCTGCAGTGGCCTTCAAGGTATTCCTCATGAGTCCTTTATCTGGTATGTCATAGAGCGGAATCTCCTCTGCATCATCTCCTGATCCTGGCATCTTGACATTATCATACTGGTCCCCTTGCTCAAGGACGTCCCTGTTCTGCCAATGTTGAGTGATGATGACGCTGTTGCCATAGAGATGATCCGAATTGGAAGATCTAGCTTTTGATATTGATTTTGACTCATGACTGATGGCCGCCCTTTTGTCCGGTATGGTATAGAGCGCGTTGTCTAACGGACCTTTCATTCGTGAAATAGAGCTAACATCAATCTTGTCTGCAGAAAAATACAGAATATCATCAACCATTTCACCATTTCCTGGATGATCTGCCCTTCTTTGATCCAAGCTGGTTTCCCTTAATTCCTTAGGCAAGGTTGATGTCTGTCCTGCTTCGGGAGTGGCCTTCAAGGTATTCCTCATGAGTCCTTTATCTGGCATTTCATAGAGCGGAATCTCCTCTGCATCATCTCCTGATCCTGGCGACTTGACATTCTTATACTGGTCCCCTTGCTGAAGGGTATCCCTGTTCTGCCAATGTTGAGTGATTGTGACGCTGTTGCCATAGAAAGGATCCGAATTGGAAGATCTATCAGTAACTTTAGAAGTTGATTTTTGCTCACGACTGATGGCTCCCCTTTTGTCCGGCATGGTATAGAGCGCGTTGTCCAGCGGACCCTCCATTCGTGTGATTGAACTTTCTTCAATTTTGTCTGCAGAATCGTAGACAATATCATCAGCCATTTCACTATTTCCTGGGTGATCTGCCCTTCGTTGATCTAAGTCGGATTTCGTCAATTCCTGAATTGAAGTAGGATACTCTGGATCACTCAGTTGCTTACGTCGCAAAACGATAATGATAACAATCAATATCAGAATAAAAGCAGAACCAAGAATGCCGATAATCATGGTTATATTACCATCTCTCTTGTTTTTGCTGGAGTTGACATTCGGTGATGTAGGTGTACCGGCGGGCAATTTTGTTGAAGCTGTATATGATAATGTTGATGCTCTATTTTGCGTCGTTTGTTTCAAAGAAGTTGTTGGTAGCGTAGGCGTCCTTCTGTCGGAGTCTCCATTCTTGTTTTTTGGTGTGTGATGTTTTGTTGTAGAAATTGATGTAGGACTACCGACGGGCAATTTTTTCGAAGCCGTATGTGGTAATGTTGATGGTCTTTTTTGCGTCGTTTGTTTCAAAGAAGTTGTTGGTAGCGTAGGCGTCCTTTTGTCGGAGTCTCCATTCTTGTTTTTTGGTGTGTGATGTTTTGTTGTAAAAATTGATGTAGGACTACCGACGGGCAATTTTTTCGAAGCCGTAAGTGGCAATGTTGATGCTCTATTTTGCGTCGTTTGTTTCAAAGAAGTCGTTGGTATCGTAGTTGTCCTGTTGTCGGGGTTTGCGTGCTTGTTTTTTGGTGTGTAATATTTTGTTGTAGAAATTGATGTAGGTCTACCATCGGGCACATTTTTAGAAGCTTTATATGATAATGTTGATGGTCTTTTTTGCGTCGTTTGTTTGGAAGAAGTCCTTGGTAGCGTAGTCGTTGAAGAGGAGGGTGGCGTGGGCTGAGTTGATAGCATGCATGTGATCCTCGATTCGGTCTCAATTTGCAAGTAGAATTCAGAATGAAGCCTGTTTAATTCACTCACGTAAATCGAAAAAGAAAAGGTGTTTCCTTGAATTACAGCCCCTCGATATGTGTTCCCGTTCAAAGTGATATTTCGAGAAAGCACCTGTCTTGTCCAATAATTATCCAGAGTACAAATCACTTTTATCTTATTTGGATTAAAATTAGATGTTGTAAAGCAATTAAAACATCTAGTTACAAGTAAGTCATACGACTGAAGGTGTTTATTATGAAAGTCAAGACATTGGAAGGTAGCCGAATCATCAATTCCGAGGTTAGAAATGTATATATTGTTGGAATCAGGATTACCATTGTGGACAACACCTTGTGTATAACGAGGATCATTGATGAAGAAACCTTTCCAGTTGGCAAGTAATGTTTCATTTCTATACCACCACTTGTAGTTATCATCATCCACAGGACGATAGCAGCTTAGTGTGATATTATCTCCAATGTTAGCTAGTCTTGGTATTATATCACCTTCTACGCCGCATGCAAGTTTCACACAGAAGAGTACGACAAATGCAGAAACAAAAACACCCCAAAACACTTGCGATCGCATGAACACCATCTTAAAGCCGAGTTTACGAATATTGATGAAAAATTCGAAATCTCAGAAGACAGTATTAGATGCGCTTTCATCGATACGGAACAATGTAAGAAAAGTTTCACTCTCGCGGCGTCAAACTAGTAGCTGATAGTATCGCTTTAATTTGTTAAAGATGGCGAAGTATAACATTGACTGTTTGATTATTGTCTGCATTCAATGACGTAGTTCCTGAACTCGATGATGTATGACGAAAATAACCGTTGAAGCAGGTTGTGATGTAAAGCGCGTGTGTATGTTCTTCTGAAAAGTATGTCATCAAATATCACCACGACACATCGTCGAAATATCTTTTCCCATCATGTTTTGTCACTTTAGTGACGTATTATGACTTCGATTTCGTGTGATAGTTTCACAATATATTGTAAAATGAATCAATGCTTGATCCGTACCTCCAGATATCAACGATCAGAGAGTTTAATGTCGAATCTATTTCTAACGATGACCTCGAAAATAATCTCAGTGAAAATCGACTGTTACTCGTCTTGTTGATGAGTCCTGTATCTATCAATCTAAAAAAAAATCTTAAATGATAATGAAAATCACGTTTCGTCATGCCTGAAGTTCCGCGGCAGAGCTAGGTTCCCAAAGATCTCAACGTTGAACAAAAAATAACCAAAATGCTGGTAGCAAGAATCTCATAGTGCATGTGCCTCGTTTGTTAATAAAAGATTTAATGGCAACCGGGAGCTGTATTCTGCCCTCTTCAATCTAGATTTGTTAAGACTTCACATTGCTTGACAAGGAAATGACACTTGTATTCAATTCAATAGTATTAAAAGTGGATCAATCGACTGTCCAAACACAAACGATCTTATAGAAAACAAACGAAACCAAAACTGTATGCATCAAAAGTATTTTGTCAGCATTGTAATATGAATTTTGAAAGAAGATTAGTTATATTATTACCAACATTGAAGTTTCATCTCAGAAAGTAGGTGTGGCGTTGCTATTTGTTCAGTATCGCACAGAACATGAAGTGTTTTCTGTAAGTAATTCCTTATTAGGTAAAATTAAAAACGCAATTGACAATGTAAAAGGGAGGTCACTTTCAAAGACCTCTTACCCAACCACATTCAATGGAAATTACCGAGAGCAAAATTTGCTAATAATAATATTTGTTGCCATAGGAGCGGCACTAATAACTACTACTAATTATACTACTACTACTTCTACTACAATTAATACTAATAATATATTTCAATCTTTTTAGCACTCTACAGATTATTTTTACCCCGATCATGTGATAACGTCACGCACACAATGTGCACCATCTCTACTCCGGGTGGGGGAGGTGCTGAACTCGTACCAAATGGGGACTGTGAGGGCAAGTGCTATCACATTTTCCCTTAATTAAATTATATACGAAAATTGCTTCTCCATATTAAGAAGTACAGAAAGCATCATAAATGTTGTGCTTTAAACTTATTTATTTGCAACTTCAATCATTTTCTTTGGGTTTTATCTACAAATTGCGCAAGGATTATAGTGGTTTTATAATACGTTTACATTATTAAAATATCATCCATCTGAGTAGAAATGCAAATACACGTTTTAATCAACACATTATAACAGACAAATATTATGTTAAAGATACATGTAATACAATGTAGTTTCACTTTTCTGTTATGAAGTATCTAAAAAGGTAGATCCTACTTTAATAAACCTGATTCTCATAATTCTCATATCAGCGAACAGGACTGAGGATTCATAGATGCCTTCTCGAATATTTTCTCCCTTGCCTCAAATGTCCAATGTCACAAAAGACGTAAAACCATGAAAATGTGTTATCGTTTCAAGTGTCATTATTATAGACCGATTTAGAAGGAAAAAATGGATTAAGACAGATTCCTTCCGTTTCTGGAGAAAGAACCTAATTAACTTAATTTACTTTACCTTGTGCACACATTTTTACAAACATTATTAAAACTTGAAACATCTTTATGTTCCAAAGACTGAGTGATAGCTTGTTAAAAAAATTACCTGCTGACCAAGCAAAAATGGTAATAATTGAAAGCGTACAAATCAATAAGAGAGTAAACATATTTGTATATATTTGTATACATTGAAGCAACAATGTAGACACATTATTCAAGAAACAGGTTAGTTTGAAATCCGTCTGACCAGTTGCAGACCACCTTATGTGTGTCTGCATCAGAAACGGATTTCTTTTTTAGAGTGTGACACTAACCTGTTTCTTTTTTTGTGTGTGAACAACTCATAGCCATCCGCCTGCTGGATGGAGTGTTTTTTAGGCCGTTTTGGTTTTTCCCACATATAACATAAATATAATATTATGTACAATAATAATTCTTTTTTCAAATACAAATTCTGCGTTTCTGATACAGAAATCATTATTTTTATCTTTTGAATGACGACTTAACGCGTAATCAATAGCTCTGCGTGCAAACTACATATTATTTTGTATCGAAAGCAAAAGTATAAAGGCAAAGGATATACCATATATGAACACCTTTACCATCATAGCCATGATAGAGACAGAAGGTAGCTTGTTATTTGAGGTCCTAACGTATTGATTCTTAGATGTTATTGATATTATTTTTATGTTCATATCGCGTTCGGTGAGAAAGAAGAGATTACTTATTTTCTAGATTAATTAGGCATCTTTTTTTCTCGAAAAAATCTACAAAAAGCAGTCCCAATAGCCATGTGCATCACCATTTGGATCAAGCGAACATTTGAATGAAATATAACATTATTCTAACAAGATTTCTCTAGGCAAACGATAGGCTACTGCAATTACCCTCAATTCAATTATTGCAAGCCTCTACAATTTTGTTGAAATTGAAAAGATTTAAGGTCACCATCAATCAATCAATAACTATTACTTTAAAAGTAATCAGAGGAATTCCACTTCATTTTACCTTTCAGAAATATAGAAATAAAATTGTAAATGATTACACTATTTTATTTTACAGAAAATTAATTGGACGGCTTTTTAAGACCTCAGCTCATGATGAGATTTAAAAAAAAATGAAATTAGCGTTCAAATAAGTGGTAACTTATTTCTCTTTCTTAATTCAGTAAATATTTGAGTTCAAGTTTTCTTTAGAATTACTAATTCATATCACAACAAGACTTAAGAAAACAGTCTTTTTTTTTGCACACTCCAAACGATGGTATTAACTGGTACCATTAAAATATTCTGAACTTGTCACATCAGCCGATAACTTTAGGTGTTAGTACAATTACGATTTTACATCAAAATCTCCTTTAGGTGTTAGTGAGAACATTTCCTTTTAAAAAAACGATTGTCTTTCAAGATTTCAACACCTTTACTAGTGAGCTCATTTTCCCACCATCATGTTGTATTTAAGATGTTCATGCTACAAAATGTGACCTCAATATTCAGACGCTTAGTGCCTTCCTTAGTTTTCTACCTCGAGTCCTGCTTCTGCCACATTTAACCATGTATAATTTCAGTATAGTTCCGAAAATCGGTTTTACTTGCCTTTACGTGACAAATCACACTATAAGCACGATCGCAACCTTTTTTGAAATATTAACTCAGGGGCAAATTCAATACCTTTAATATTGTTTTATCTGATATAAATCCTGGTCACCATACGTAATACGTCTTTGTAATATTCGCACGTTACAACAGGTAACTTACAAAGAAATTTGAATTGCGTTACTTTGATCTTTCGAAAGGAGTCGCGATCGAGTTTTAAACAAAATTATTAATAGAAAAACATTTAGTTATTTGTTTATTTTTTCTTTGTCTTATCAACCTCGGCATACAATGTATCTACACTGACTACATCATCCTTAAGCAAGGTTGATGTCTGTCCTGCCTCTGCAGTGGCCTTCAATGTATTCCTCACGAGTCCTTTCTCTGGCATGTCATAGAGCGGAATCTCCTCAGCATCATCTCCTGATCCTGGCATATTGACATCCTTATACTGGTCCCCTTGCTGAAGGGTATCACTGTTCTGCCAATGTTGATTGATTATGACGCTGTTGCCATAGAGATGATCCGAATTGGAAGATTTATCAGTAACTTTTGATGTTGAATTTGGCTCATGACTGATAGCTGCCCTTTTGTCCGGCATGGTATAGAGCGCGTTGTCCAACGCACCTTTTATTCGTGAGATGGAGCTATCAGCAATCTTATCTGTAGAATCGTAGAGAATATTATCAATCATTTCACCATTTTCTTGATGATGGCCCCTTCGTTGATCCAAGCTGGTTTCCCTCAATTCCTTAATGGAAGAAGCATACTCTGGACCCTTCAGAGTTCCATCTTCAACTGATTCGTAACAAACTTCTGGATGCTCCTCTTTAATCGACGCGTTGTCAATGTTTTTATGTGTTGGTCGATCACTCATTAGCCTACGTCGCTGAACAATAATGATAACAATCAATATCAGAATAAATGCAGAACCAAGAATGACGACAACCATGATTATATTGCCATCTCTCGTGTTTTTGTCGGAGTTGGCATTTTTGTTTTTTGATCTTTGATGTTTTGTTGTAGAAGTTGATGTTGGTCTACCGACGTGCAATTTTTTGGAAGCTGTATATGTAAATGTTGATGGCCTATTTTGCGGCGTTTGTTTCAAAGAAGTCGTTGGTAGCGTAGTCTTACGAGGTGATGGTGACGTAGGTTGAGTTGATAGCATGCACGTGATCCTCGCCGTTTCGGTCTCAGTTTGCAGATAGAATTCTGAATGAAGCTTGTTTAAAAGGCTCACATAAATCGAAAAAGATAAGGTGTTTCCTTGAAATAAAGTCTTCCGGTATATGTCCCCGTTAAAAATGATTTTTCGAGAAAGCGTCTTTCTTGTCCCAAAATTATCCAGAGTACAAATCATTGTCATTTCACCTGGATTCAATTGAGATGTTGTAATGCAATTAGAACATCTAATTACACGTAAATCATACGACTGAAAGGTATTATTGTTATAGTCAGTAAATTGGAACGTAGCCGAATCACTAAATGTGATATTAAAAATGTATATATTATTAGAATCAGCATAGCCATCGTCGGTATCACTATCGCCTTGTTCAAAACGTGGATCACTAATAACAAAACCGTCCCGGTTGGCAAGTAATGTTCCATTTCTATACCACGACTTGTAGTTATCATAAACACCATCAGGTCGATCGAAGCAACTTAGGGCGATATCATCTCCGATGTTAGCTAGTTTAAGTATGATATCACTTTCCCCTCCGCATGCAAGATCCACACACAAAAATACAACAAACATAGTAACAAACACACCCCAAAACACCTGTGATCGCATGAACAACATCTCAAAGCCACATTTACGAATATTGATGAAAAACAATCGAAATCTCAGAAGGCAATTATATTACATGCGCTTTCATCGTCACGGAACAATGTAAGAGAAGTTTTTTCTCTCGCGGCGTCAAACTAGTAGCTGATAGTATTGCTTGAATTCTTTAAAGACGGTGAAGTATCACAATCACTGTTTGACCATTTCTGTATTCAATGACGTAGTTCTTGAACTCGGTGCTGTATTACGAAAATAACGTTTTGAAGCAGGTTGTGATCTAAAGCGCGTGCGTAGGATTGGTCTGATTTGAAGAAAGAAACTTCTTTTGTTCTTCTGAAAATGTTGTCATAAAACCTAATCACGCCAATCATCGAAATATCTATTTCCCATCATGTTTTGTCACTATAGTGGCGTAGTATTACTTTGATATCATATGTTAGGCTCCCGATATGTTGTAAAATGAATACATTTGTCACATTACTTGATCCGTACAAGTCCTTCAGATGTCAATGACCAGATATTTTAATGCCGAATCTATTTCTAACGATGACCTCGATACGAATCTCAGTCATGTTCAACTGTTACTCGTTTTGGTGATGAGTATTTGTATTTGTTAGTCTAAAAACATTTCTTTAATGATAATGAAAATCACGTTTCGTCATGCCTGAAGTTCAGCGGCAGAACCGGGTTCCCAAAGATCTCAAAGCTGAAGAAAAAAAATACCCACAAAACTGGTAGCAGGAATCTCATTGCGCTTGTATCTCGTTTGTTAATAAAAGATTAAATGGCAACCAGTAAGTGTATTATGCCCTCTTCAATCTATGTTAATAGTTACCTTGCGTGACAAGGAAAAACACTTGTATTTAATACAATAGTATTAAAAGTGGATCCATCGACCGTCGAAACAAAAACTATCTCTTAGAAACCTAACAAAACAAAAATTGTATGCATCAAAAGTATTTTGTCAACATTGTAATATGTATTTTGAAAGATTATTAGTTATATTATTACCAACATTGCAACTTTTTCTCAGAAAGTAGGTGTGGCATAGATATTTTCAGTATCGCACAGGACATGAAGAGTTTTCATGAAGAATTAAAAACGCCATTGACAATGTAAAATGGAGGTCACTTTCAAGAACCTCTTACCCAACCACATACAATGGAAAATACCGAGAGCAAAATTTGCTTATAATAATATTTGTTGCCATAGGAGCTGCACTAATTACTACTACTTCTACTACTTCTACTACTATTACTACTACTACTACTACTACTACTACTACTACTGCTGCTACTACTACTACAATTGATAATAATAGTATTTATCAATCTTTTTAGCACTCTACAGATTAATTTTACCCCGGTCATGTGATTCACTCACGCACACAGTGTGCACCATCTCCACTCCGAGTTGGGGAGGGGATGTACTCGTACCAAATGGTGACTGTGAGGGCAAGTGCTACCACATGTTCCCCAATTTATTTATGTACGAAAATTACTTCTCCATATTGAGAAGTACAGAAAGCAACATAAATGTTGTGCTTTATACTGATTTATTTGCAACTTCAATCTTTTTCTTTGGGTTTTTATCTACCAATTGAGCAAGGATAATAATGGTTTTATTATACGTTTACATTATTGAAATATCATTCATCTGACTAAAAATAATGCAAACACACGTTTTGTTTATCAACACATATAACTGACACATATTATGTTGAAGATACATGTGATATTATATCCCTTATCGTGAGATTGTTGCATTATGAGTGTACACAACAAGAACATGAATAGTTTTACTATAACAGACGTTTCCTGCCTACATAATTTAGCGAGAGTACGTGATTTCAAATGCCTCCGCACGGCCAACTCCCGCGGTGTCACGGCGCTCAAGCCATGCAATTTACACTAGGCGATAACTACACTACACTTATGCAGTACCTGTACAGGCGGCTTAGCGCCAGCTTAACTTATTTACATCCCTAAAAGTTTTATTTGAGCCGTGCAAATTTTCTTTTCTGAATGTGATGTGAATGTGAGTATACGGTACACATATTATAATAGAATTGTACAATGTTTGATACAGATGGAAGGGATGTAAAACAAATATACAGTGATTTATTCTCGGAACAAGCTGAAAGTATTCGCAAACTCAGGAACATCATAAGTTGATGTTACTTAATAGTTTCAGCTAGATCCTCAAGTGTCATTGTATATTTGTTTACTATAGTTTCACTTGTCTGTTATGAAGTATCTAATAAAGGTAGACCCTAATTTAATAAACCTACTTCTCATAATTCCCATCAGGGAACAGGATTGAGGATTCATAGATACATTCTAGATTGTTGTGTTACCCTTGCTTATTATGTCCAAGATCGCAAAAGACGTAAAACCATACAAATTGGGTCATCGTTTCCAAAGTCATGATTATAGACCGATTTAGTAAATCTGGATTATTAAAGACGGATTTTTTCTTCCGTTTCTGGGGAAAGAACCAAATTAACCTACTATTTTTTACCTAGTGCACAAATTCTCACAATCATGATTACAACTTGAAACATCTGTATGATCCAAAGATTGAGTAACAGCCTGTTAATACAAATCACATGATAACAAAACATGGTAAAAATGTTAATAATTAATAGAGTACCATTATTTAGTGACAGGTGCTACTGAATAAGAGAGTAATATGGTTTCACAAGATTTCAACACCTTTTTCGAGCACATCCCCCCATCAAATTTGATTTAAGATTGCCATTCCACATAATATGACGTCAATATTCAGACGATTAATGCCCTCTTCAGTGATCAACCTTGAGTCATTCTTCTGCCCAATGTAACCATATATAGTTTCAGTATAGATTTGAAAATCGGTTACTTGCCTTTAGGACTGGTGACAAAACACACCAAACACAATAACAACCATTTTCGAAAAATCAAATAAGGGGCAAATTGAATACCTTATTGTTATATCCGAAAGAAATCCCGTTCACTATACATAACACGTCTTTGTAATATATGCACATTTCAACTGGTGACTGACAAGAAAATTTAAATCGCGTTTGTATGATTTTTCGAAATAGTTGATATCAGGTTACTATTTTTGCTTTCCAAAGTTTTAACGATATTGATTTGATGAAATGCTAAAGCAAAGTACCTTGGAATCATTGGTAGATTCGAATTTCAAACAAGAAAACAATTAGTTATTCGTTTATTTTTTCTTTGTCTCATCAACCTCGGCATACAATGCATCTACACTGACTACCTCATCCTTAAGCAAGGTTGATGTCAGTCCTGCTTCTGGAGTGGCCTTTAAGGTATTCCTCATGAGTCCTTTATCTGGCATGTCATAGAGCGGAATCTCCTCTGCATCATCTCCTGGTCCTGGCAACTTGACATTCTTATACTGGTCCCCTTGCTGAAGGGTATCCCTGTTCTGCTCATGTTGAGTGATGATGACGCTGTTGCCATAGAGAGGATCCGAATTGGAAGATCTATCAGTAACTTTAGAAGTTGATTTTGGCTCACGACTGATGGCTGCCCTTTTGTCCGGCATGGTATAGAGCGCGTTGTCCAGCGGACCCTCCATTCGTGTGATTGAACTTTCTTCAATCTTGTCTGCAGAATCGTAGACAATATCAACAGCCATTTCACCATTTCCTGGATGATCTGCCCTTCGTTGATCTAAGTTGGATTTCCTCAATTCCTGAATGGAAGTAGGATACTCTGGATCACTCAGTTACTTACGTCGCAAAACGATAATGATAACAATCAATATCAGAATGAAAGCAGAACAAAGAATGACGACAATCATGGTTATATTACCATCTCTCTTGTTTTTGCTGGAGTTGACATTCGGTGATGTAGGTGTACCGGCTGGCACTTTTTTTGAAGCTTCATATGATAATGTTGATGCTTTATTTTGCGTCGTTTGTTTCAAAGAATTTGTTGGTAGCGTAGGCGTCCTTCTGTCGGAGTCTCCATTCTTGTTTTTTGGTGTGTGATGTTTTGTTGTAGAAATTGATGTAGGTCTACCGACGGGCAATTCGTTTGAAGATGTATATGGTAATGTTTGCGGTCTATTTTTCGTCGTTTGTTTCAAAGAAGTCGTTGGAAACGAAGTCGTAGACGAGGAGGGTGTCGTGGGCTGAGTTGTTCGCATGCATGTGATCCTAGATTCGGTCTCAATTTGTAGACGGAATTCAGAATGAAGTCTGTTTAATTCACTCACAAATATCGAAAAAGAAAAGGTATTTCCTTGAAATAAAGCCTTCCGATATATTTTCCGGTTCAAAGTGATATTTCGAGAAAGCGCCTGTCTTGACAAATACTTATCCAGAGTACATATCACTTTAATTTTATCGGTATCTGAATGGTTTGCTGTAATGCAATTAGAACATCTAATTACACGTAAGTCATACGACTGAAGTGTTTTATTATAATAATCAAAACATTGGAAGGTAGCTGAATCATTCATTCTGATGTTAGAAATGTATATATTGTTAGAATCAACATGGCCATCGCCGATATCACTATCACCTTGTATAAAACGAGGATCATCGATAAAGAAACCGTTCCAGTTGGCAAGTAATGTTCCATTTCTATACCACCACTTGTAGTTATCATAATAACCATCAGGTAGAGAGCAGCTTAGGGTGATATCATCTTCGACGTTAGCTAGTTTTAGTATTACATCACCTTCCCCTCCGCATGCAAGATCCACACAAAAAAGTACGAACAACGTAGAAACAAAAATACCCGAAAACATATGCGATCGCATGAACACCATCTTAAAGCCGAGTTTACGAATATTAATGAAGAATTGAAATCGCAGAAGACAATATAAGATGTGCTTTCATCGTTACGGAAGAATGTAATAGAAGTTTCTTCTTGCGGCGTCAAACTAGTAACTGCTAGTAGTGCTTTAATTTGTTAAAGACGGCAAAGTATGACTGTTCCTGACGTAGTTCCTGAACACGATAGTGTATGACGAACAATAACGTTTTGAAGCAGGTTGTGATGAAAAGCGCGTGCGTAGGATAGGACCTATTTGAAAATGGGAACTTCTTTTGTTCTTCTAAAATGTTGTCATAAAACCTGACCACGACACATCATCGAAATATCTTTTCCCATCATGTTTTGTCACTATCGTGGCGTAGTATTACTTTAATATCATAATGTTAGGCTCCCGATATGTTGTAAAATGAATACATTTGTCACATTGCTTGATCCGTACCTCCAGTTATCAATGATCACAGATTTTAATGTCGAAAATATTTCTAACGATAACCTCGATAAGAATCTCAGTCATGATAAACTGTTCCTCGTCTTGGTGATGAGTCTCGTATGTGTTAGTCTAGAAACATTTCTTTAATGATCATGAAAATCACGTTTCATCATGCCTAAAGTTCCGCGGCAAAGCCAGGTTCCAACAAATTTCAACGCTGAAGAAAAAAATACCCACAGTGCTTGGAAGCAAGAACCTGTATCTCGTTTGTTAATAAAAGATTAAATGACAACCGGTAAATGTAATCTCCCCCTTCAATCTAGATATGTTAACACTTCACTTTGCTTTACAAGGAAATGACACTTGTATTCAACACAATAGGATTAAAAGTGGATAAATCGACCGGTGAAACAAAAAGTATCTCTTAGAAACCTAACAAAACCAAAATTGTATGCATCAAAAGTATTTTGTCAGCATTATATATTTTTGAAGATGATTAGTTATATTATTACCAACATTGAAACTTTCTCTCAGAAAGTAGGTGTGGCATAGATATTTTCAGTATCGCACAGAACATGAAGTGTTTTCTGTAAGTAATTCCTTATTAGGTAAATTAAAAACGTCATTTACAATGTAAAGGGGAGGTCACTTTCAAGAACCTCTTACCCAACCACATTCCAATGGAAATTACAGAGAGCAAAATTTGCTAATAATAATATTTGTTGGCATAGGAGCGGCACTAATAACCACTACTACTTATAATACTACTATTTCTACTACAATTTATACTAATAAGATATTTCAATCTTTTTAGACCTCTACAGATTATTTTTACCCCGATCATGTGATAAAGTCACGCACACAATGTGCACCATCTCCACTCCAGGTGGGGGAGGTGATGCACTCGTACCAAATGGGGACTGTGAGGGCAAGTGCTATCACATTTTCCCTTAATTAAATTATATACGAAAATTGCTTCTCCATATTAAGAAGTACAGAAAGCAACATAAATGTTGTGCGTTATACTATTTGCAACTTTAATCATTTTCTTTGGGTTTTATCTACAAATTGCGCAAGGATAATAATGGTTTTATTTTACGTTTACATTATTGAAATATCATTCATCTGACTAGAAATAATGCAAATACACGTTTTTATCAACACATATAACAGACACATATTATATTGAAGATACAGGTGATGTTATATCCCTTGTCGTAAGATTGTTGCATAAGAAGTGTACACAACAAGAACATCAATAGTTTTACTATAAAAGACGTTTCCTGCCTTCAACATTTAGCGAGCGTACGTGATTTCAAATGCCTCCGCACGGCCAACTCCTGCGGTGTCACTGCGCTCAAGCCATGCAATTTACGCTGTGCGATAACTACAGTAAACTAATGCGGTAACTGTATAGGCGGCTTAGCGCTAGCTTAACATATTCACATCCTCTAAAGTTTCATTTGAGCCGTGCAATTTTCTTTTATTTCTTGTCTTAAAGGTAATAACAAGTTTTGGTATGGGGTCATCAATTTGTTTCAAATGGAAGCATATACGATCCTACAATATTCAGTGAACGCGGGTTGTCGCGGTTGATATCGAGTCTAAGTTATGAAATTGTAAATAATAAACTCTTTATGTTGTATAGCTCCCTCTCAAGGCCAAGATATTAATGTTTCTTGACTAAAATCGACCGATTAGCTATTCCCGTTTGGAAATTATACATCACAACTACATATTCTGAGATTTTCATGGTCGCAGCTACCATTGTACGGCCGTAGGCGTTATTTGAAATTCATCAACATTTACCGGCAGCACCGGTAAATATTTATATTCAATTTTTCTCGAATGTAGAAGTGTTTTTAATGCTTATAATACGTCCACAGGGGCATACAAATATATCAAAATTATAAAGAATCACTATCCACCATATTTTCAAAATTTCCCAAAACTTTGTATTACCTTTAATGTGATGTGAATGTGAGTATATGGTACATATTTTAACAACATTGTTCAAGGAATGATACAGATCGAAGGGATATAAAACAAATATACAATGATTAATGCTCGGAACAAGCTGAAACTATTCGCAGCAGTAACATCATTAGTTGATGTTCCTTCGATGCGAATAGTTTCAGCTAGATCCTCGAGTGTCATTGTATATTGGTTTACTATGTAGTTTCATTTAAAGGTAGACCCTACTTTAATCAACCTAATTCTCATAATTCCCATAAGCGAACAGGACTAAGGCGATGCCTTCTCGAATATTTTCTCCCTCGCCTCATATATCCAAGGTCGCAAAATACGTAAAACCATAAAAAATGGGTTATTGTTTATAGACCGGATAAAGACGGATTCCGTTTTCCGTTTTTGGCGAAAGAACCAAACTGACCAATCATTTTTTTTACTTAGTGCACACATGTTTACAATCATTATATCAACTTGAAACATCTTTGTGATCTAAAGACTGAGTTTATAGCGTGTTAAAAAAAATCACATGATGATAAAGCATGGTAAAAATGTTAATAATTAAAACTGTACCAATCTTTGTTGACAGAAACATTAAAGGGACTTGGTAACATTGTTCAGATGAGAGAAATGGTGCTAAGGTAGTGACTTCAATGCCGGCTGTACAATTAAAGATAATCTGACAGTTTAAGTGAAAACAGATCATTATTAATGATAACAATCGGGGAAAACTGATCTGATTGATTCTAAGTACATTTCAGGTGAATGTAAATTGTTACAAAGCGATGAATTGGCGCTTTATACTATTCCAGACATTCAAGTGTTGAACATTTTTTTAAAGCCTCTTTTTCTGCTTTTTTTTCATGGGAAAACGGTTGGGGGAAAGTTTAAAAGTGGTTGGGAGAATTTACTGTTAGAGGGTGTCGCACAGTGACGCCTTAAAAAATATAAGTAATCTTTGTAGTTTGATAATTTGTTTCAGGATTTTTCGCATGTTAGAGGGTTAGTGCAGTAGAAGGAATATAATAAGTTACATTTAATACAAAAGTTACGAAGTGTTATCATCAACCTTCAACAATGTTACCGAGTCACTTTAAGAAAGTAAACATTATATTTTCTTCAAAATTAAAAAAAAAACAATTCTGCGTTTCTGTATATCATTATTTTAATCTTGTGAATGACGACTTAACGCGTTATCGATTGCTCTGCGAACGAATACATATTATTCTGTTTCGAAAGCAAAACAAATCGCATTGGATATGAATATTGGGAACGTTCTTGCGAAGTCAAAAGTAAGGCAAAGTATGTACCATATATACAACAGCGTCATATACATGTATGAACACCTATACAACCATAGCCATGAAGAAGAAGATAGCTTCTTTTTGAGGTCCTAACGTAATTATTATTAGATGTTATTGATATAATGTTTATGTTCATATTACGGTAAGTGAAAAAAAAAATTCTTCTAGAATATAAAAGTACAAATTCTATTTTAGTCATCTAGTTTTCTCGAACAAATCTGCAGAAAGCAGTTTCAATTGCCATGTGCATCACATTTTGAATCGAGCGCACATTTTAATGAAATATAGCATTAATCTAACAAGATTTCTGTAGGCAAACGATAGGATACTGAAATTACACTTTAGTTCAATTCTTGCAGGTCTCTACTTAAACTATTTATAGTTCACTAGCTAACAATCAAGGACTATGACTTTAGCGGAGGCAATCCACTACATTTTACCTTACAGAAATATAGAAATAAAATTTCATGTGATTACACCTTTTTTTTAAACAGAAACTTAAGTGCAAGGAATTATCAGACATCGGCTCATGATAACACCTTTACAAAAAGAAATGCAATTAGCATTCAAATAAAAAATGGTATCTTTTTCTCTGTCTTACCTCAGTAAATGGTTGAGTTCGAGTTTTCTATAGAATCAACATTGTATATCACCATAAAGACTTAAGAAAACAGTCGTACTTTTTGTACACTCCAAAGGATGGAATTATCTAGAGCCATCAAAATATTCTGAAAACTTAAGGTGTTAGTACACGCAAGGAGTCAAGCACGGTTTAACACCACCGTATCCTTATGGGTGCAAGTGAGAACCTTTACGATTCAAAATGATGCTTAAAACTCTAACGATGGTGTTACAAGATTTCAACACCTTTTTCGAGCCCATTTCCCCACCATCATGTTGTATTTAAGATTTTAATGTTACAGAATGTGACCACACTATGCAAACGATTAATGCCTTCCTCAGTAATCAATCTCGAGTCTTGTTTTACCAAATGTATTAAACCATACATGTTTATAGTTTCAGCATAGATTCAAAAATCGGTTACCTATGTTTAGGTGACAAAAACAAAACACGATAGCAAACATTTATGAAAAATTAACTCAGCGGCAAATTCAATACCTTTAATATTGTTATATCCGATATCAAATCATGTTACCCAAACGTAATACGTCTTTGTAATATTCACACGTTACAATAAACTTACAAGGAAATTGAAATTGCGTTACTGTGATTTTTCGAAAGTAGTTGCGATCGGGTTTAACTATCTTTTGCTTTTCAAGTACTTTAAGAACTCGATTTGATGAAATGGAATTTTGAAGCAAAGTACATTTGAGCCATCGGTAGATTCGAATTTCAAACAAAATAATTGAAAAGACTAACATTTTGTTATTCGGTTATTTTTTCTTTGTCTTATCAACCTTGGCATACAACGCATCTACACTGACTACCTTATCCTTAGGCAAGGTTGATGTCTGTCCTGCTTTTGCAGTGGCCTTCAAGGTATTCTTTATGAGTCCTTTATCTGGCATGTCATAGAGCGGAATCTCCTCAGCATCACCCCCTGATCCTGGCATCTTGACATTCTCATACTGGTCTCCTTGCATAAAGGCATCCCTGCTCTGCTCGTGTTGAGTGATGATGACGCTGTTGCCATAGAGATGATCCGAATTGGAAGATCTATCAGTAACTTTAGAAGTTGATTTTGGCTTTCGACTGATGGCTGCCCTTTTGTCCGGCATGGTATAGAGCGCGTTGTCAAGCGGACCCTCTATTCGTGTGATTGAACTTTCTTCAATCTTGTCTGCAGAATCGTAGACAATATCATCAGCCATTTCACCATTTCCTGGATGATCTGCCCTTCGTTGATCTAAGTTGGATTTCCTCAATTCCTGAATGGAAGTAGGATACTCTGGATCACTCAGTTGCTTACGTCGCAAAACGATAATGATAACAATCAATATGAGAATGAAAGCAGAACCAAGAATGACGACAATCATGGTTATATTATTATCTCTCTTGTTTAAGTCGGAGTTGGCATTCGGTGATGTAGGTCTACCGACGGGAAATTCTTTTGAAGGTGTATATGATAATGTTGATGGTCTATTTTGCGTCGTTTGTTTCAAAGAAGTCGTTGGTAGCGTAGTCGTTCTTTTGTCGGAGTTCGCATTCTTGTTTGTAGGTGTGTGATGTATTGTTGTAGAAATTGATGTCCGTCTACCGACGGGCAATGTTTTAAAAGATGTATACGATAATGTTGATGGTGTATTTTGCATCGTTTGTTTCAAAGTAGTCCTTGGTAGCATAGACGTCCTTTTGTCGGATGTTGCATGCTTGTAGTTTGGTGTGGGATGCTTTGTTTGAGAAATTGTGGTAACATTTTTAGAAGCTGCATATGATGTTGATGATGGTCTATTTTGCGTCGTTTGTTTGAAAGAAGTCGTTGGTAGCGTAGTCGTAGAAGAGGAGGGTGGCGGGCGCTGAGTTGATAGCATGCATGTGATCCACAATTCGGTCTCAATATGCAGACGGAATTCTGAATGAAGGCTGTTTAATTTTCTCACGGAAATCGGAAAAGAAAAGGTTCTTCCTTGAAATAAAGCTGTCCGATATTTGTTCCCATTCAAAGTGATATTTCGAGAAAGCGCCTGTTTTGTCCAATAATTGTCCATCGTACAAATCAGTGTCACTTTATTTGGATTTGGATGGCTTGCTGTGATGCAATTAGAACATCTAATTACACGTAAGTCATACGACTGAAAGGTTTCATTATAAAACCCAATACATTCGAAGGTAGCCGAATCATTTATTCTAATGTTAGAAATGAATATATTGTTAGAATCAGCACGGCCATTGTCGGTATTATCACCTTGTATAAAACGAGTATCATTTATAAGGAAACCGTCCCCGTTGGCAAGTAATGTTCCATTTCTATACCACGATATGTAGCTATCATAAAAACCATCAGGTCGAGAGCAGCTTAAAACGATATCATCTCCGATGTTAGCTAGCTTTTGTATTATATCACCTTCCGCTCTGTATGCAAGATCCGCACAAAAAAATACAACGAACGAAGTTACACAAACACAAAACACCTGTGATCGCATGAACACCATCTTAGAGCCAAGTTTACGAATATTGATGAAAAATCGAAATCTCAGAAGGCAATATTAGATGCGCTTTCATCGTTACGGAACAATATAAGATAATTTTTCCTCTCGCGGCGTCAAAGTAGTAACACCTGTATTGTTTTGATTTGTTAAAGACGATGAAGTATCACAATGACAGTTTGACCATTGTCTGTATTCAATGACGTTGATCCTGAACTCGATGGCGTATGACGAAAAATAACGTTTTGAAGCAGGCTGTGATGAAAGGCTAGTGCGTAGGATGGGACCGATATGAAGAAGTGAACTTGTTTGTTCTTCTGAAAATGTGTCATAAAACCTGATCAAGACACATCATCGACATATCTATTTCTAGTGGCGTAGTATCACTTTAATTTCGTATGCTAGGTTCCCGATATGATGTTAAATGAATACGTCGATAAGAATCTCAGTCATGCTCAACTGCTACTTATCTTGGTGATGAGTATCGTATTTGTTAGTCTATAATCACTTCTTTAATGATCACGAAAATCTAGTTTCGTCATGCTTAAAGTTCCGCGGCAGAGCCAGGTTCCATGAAAGCTGGAAAAAAAGATCCCCAAATTTTGGAAGCTAGAACCTCTCATTTGTTAATAAAAGATTAAATGGCAACCGGTAAATGTAATCTGATATCTTTAATCTAGATTATGTTAAGATTTCAAGTTGCTTGACAAGGAAATGACACTTGTATTCAAAACAATAGTATTAAAAGTGGATCCTTCGACCGTCGAAACAAAAACTATCTCTTAGAAACCTAACGAAACCAAAATTGTATACATAGGAAGTATATAACTTGTCAGCATTGTAATATATATTTTTAAAGATAATTGGTTTTATTATAAACATTGAAACTTCCTCTCAGAAAGTAGGCGTGGCGTAGATAGTACTTTAGTATTGTACCTGAAGTGTCTTTCTGTAATTATTTCCTTATTAGGTAAATGAAAATAAGGCCATTAATAACGTTGAAGGGAACTCACCTTGAAGAACCTCTTACCCAACCACAAGTAATAAGAGTAAAGCATAAGGAGTGGCAATGTGCCAGATATTTTCTCTATACAAGACTCCACCATTATTATTATTATTATTCATTACCCGCTTCACACGACATTTCATCTTTAAATACAATAATAAGAGAAAATATGATTACATTAATTTTGTTTTCGACTTGAAGAAGTATTTATACTTAATATACTTAATATATCAAAATATACATGTATGTGTATATTCATTGATATGAAGATCGATCGAGTAGCTGTTTAGTGAGGATTTGGAAGGTTTATAGCTATAAATATTACGCCAATTATTTGATGATATTTATTAAGCGAATTGAAAAGAAATGAAAATCTATCATCTCCTTAAAATCTTCCCTCACCATTTTAATAAAAGGGTGGGCGAGAGATAAAGAGGGAAGAGGGAGGGCGATGATCATAGGGGTAATTCGAAATCTGACTGAATACCAACGCAATCTCTCCGTATGTGCTGCTCGCCGAAGATGGAGCCCCACACTGTCCGCTGGTTGATTTCTTTCGTAAATTTAAAACATATTTGTTTTGTGCTAGATGTACGAGTTCGAGAATCACGCAATATTATTTTGAGTTACATCACGGTTGCAGTATTAACATGAGCAGATAAAGGTCTTTGCAGAACAAAATTTTGAAATACACGGAGACGAAATACTGGATAGAACTCATGAAAGTTATGTAATCATTATTCATTCATGCACAAGCAGTGCACTCTATGATACACAGGTGGAAGTATTCTTTGAAAAGGGGAAACAAATGCTATTTATGTTATGTAGCACCTCTATCGCTGTAGAAGTGATTATTTCAAAATGTACAAAGTGGGACCTCTTTATGTTTTGAAGATCTGTGGATATTTGGGGTCATTGCAGCCATATGTTAACCGTGAACTGGTCTATTGTGAACTAGGAACCGGCAAGGAAAGGCCTGAAATCCGAATGCCTTACTTTTTGAATGCCCTATTGCCCCAATTACCCTATTTGAACTATTCAACACACACAGACCGATAACGGTCAAGGAGGCGTTGGGTAGCATTGTTGTCGAAAATAAGGGTATGGTACTATGGTATGATGTTTATTCGTTATCAATGGGTAATACCTGTTTATTATAAACAGAGACCGGTCAATTGTATGTAGCCTACGCGATGAATGGTGTTTGCGCTCCTTCGGCCTGTACAGTAATTTACTACATATTTATTTGAACGTGGAAGAAATTGTAGGATTTCTTCCACTCTCCATCATAACAGGTAGGTACATTATGTATTACCGTACATAAACAATACCAAATACGGTTAATAACGAGATTTCATACTTCATGTGCAGGTGGCAACCCATTGGCCGAAAGCGCAGCACATACTGTACGCTGTGTATCTTATATAGACATAATAGTAGCACCCGCGCTTCTGCTTCACACAAACGTTTTAATTATGGCACGGAGATTAATATAGTGGATTTTTCATACACGATTAAATGGACAACAAGTAAGTTCTTTTAGATGTCTATAAAGATATCTGGTTGCGTAGAATTCTTTGTAGTTTACATAATATTACACGGTTAAGCCAGTTGTGTATGAAATTGAGATATTGTTGGTTGCGGAGAATTCTGGGTATTCTATATTCCGTGGTTTCAGATCGAGAAGCCTGTTTAAAATGTTCTGTCACTACAACATAAATAATGTAAAGAATTATTATTTTCATGCCTCGTAATAAAAGACTTCATTATGGGAAAATTGTGTATAAAAACAAAAGTTATATTCCAATGATTTGTTTTTGAATAAGCCAAGTCTATGATTATTTGTTTTTCTTTTTCCCCTTGGTTATTTCACGAAATCCAGTTGAAAACATGTCTTCTAAAATAGTGCTGATGACCGGTTGCTCATCGGGTATCGGTCTAGCTACAGCTAAACGTCTCGCTCTCGACGCCGAACACCGATACATCGTCATCGCTACAGTCATAGCGATATCGGAGAAAAATGAACTGGAAGCTGCCGTAGGGGACGCTCTCAACAAAACAATTTTCATCCAGGAGTTGGACGTCACAAAGGACGATGACATCACAGCTGTAGTGGATGGAACACTCAAAACGCATGGGAAAGTTGACATTCTAAGTGAGTGCATTTTATCTTTGGCTAATATCAGTCTGTCATACTGCCGGCGTAAGGGGCGTATCAAGGGTCTTGTAAAAGAAAATAACACATTTGAAAAGGGGGGGGGGGCAATTCCGAATATGATGTAATCTTGAGGTAGTTTGGGCCAATCTCTTTAGACTACCTGTGGACAATACCAGAAGAAGAGAACAGACATGCTTATCCAATACCTATATAAATGTATTTACCGTATTTGGCATGTCAACACTGTCTGTCATTAGATAGGGGAGTGGAGAAATCATAATATATGGCAAAAGTCAAAGGCGATCGGTAATTGAATATCCCCTTTAAATAGGTTTACATATAATTCGTTTTCTAATATATTAGTTTTTGTCTACTCTTCTAACCCTCTTTATTTTATTTTTATTTCACCCTCTCTTATTTCCCCCTTGTTCGTCCTCTTCTTCTTTTTCTTCTCCTTCTTTCCTATTCTCCATTTGTCATAACTATATCCTAAAATACTCTTCCTTTTGCTTCATCTGATCTTTCTATTTCCTTCTGTCCCTTTCCTTCTTCTTCTTAATCATCTTTTTCTCTTTCATCAAATATTGCTCCTCCTCTTCCGCCTATTTTTCTACATCTTCTTCTACTCTTTCCTCTTCTCCTCCTTCCTCTAATACTTCGGCATTGCTATCTTCTTATTGTGTATTATTTACCCTTTCTTTCCTTCCTTTTCTTCTTCTTCTTCTTCTTCATCATCATATTTTCGTTTTTTTTTTCTTCTTCTTTTTCTCTTTCATCAAATATTTCTTCTCTTCTTCAGCCTACTTTTCTACATCTTTTTCTTCTCTTTCCTCTTCTACTCCTTCCTCTAATACTTCGAAATTGCTGACTTCTTCTTTCTTATTCACCCTTTCCTTTCTTTGTCTCCTCCTCTTGGTCTATCCAAGTCAATGTTGCCGGGATCGGTGTTGCTGACATTCCCGAACGAGTCCCGAGGGAACAGATCGAGACAATGTTTAGTGTGAATGTATTCGGGGCCATAAGACTCACTCAAGCTGTTCTACCTCAGATGAAACAGAGGAGAGCTGGAAAGATCTTCACTATCTCGAGCACAGGTGGAAAATTAGGTCTGAAACACCCCCAACATTTTCATCTTTACAATTTCTAGCCTTTGTTCTCGAATAAATGATCTATCGTCCAGCTCGCAGCTTGTGACTTACACAATTTCTATCGAGGTTTTTAGATTATAACATTTAGAACTCCTCTGTATACCCATACCCAATTTTTCCAGAACCATCCTGATTATGTTTTTTTCCTACTTCCATAGGTTACCCGTATTTGGATATGTACTGCTCCACTAAATTTGCGCTCGAGGGTTTTTTTCAGAGTCTGGCGGTTTCGTTACGCTCATTCAATATCAGGTAAGGATCCTTGAATATGATGTTTACTTTTGTTAAAGTTGGCAGAAGAAACAGATCCTTCTTAAAGGGGGTGTAGCATTGCAAATACTGGTTAACGCCATCTACGACTTCTTTTGGACAATTGTTAGTAGACGAATGGACTCGCTTAACAGTCAGCGCGCTATAGCGTTCGCGAAACAGACCTAAGTTCTCCTCACGTTTTGGTTTCGCGTATATTGCACGCACGTGAAAACTGCGGTCGGGTTGTCCGTAGTCGTATTTTACCCTCAAAGCGGTAGCCGTAAACATTTTGGTAAGGTTCGTAAACTTAACAAAATTACGAGAATTAATAAAGAAGACCATTGGGTTCTAATCACTATTTAACGGTCTTTCCAAGGTATGTTACGTAACAATGCAAACACCTTCTAGTTCTACCTGAAATTTCTCCCCTCATTGAGTATTTTCACTTTCTTGTCAATGATATAAGTGAAATAATATAGCATTCGAACAATACCAGATTAAAGCCTCACTCACGGCTCGTAGTGTTTACTCATTTATTTTCACTAACTAAATACATTTATTACATACCAATGTCCTTCTAATATCCACCATTCTGAATTAAATGGGGATACAATCATCATGATTTTGACACTTCGATAATTGTTTTGATTTCCATATTTGGTTTGATCCCTCCTTAGAGTTTGCTTGGTTGAGCCTGGTGGGAATAATACCGGATTCAGTCTTGTCATTAATAATTCCATCGACGCCAGACTTCAAGACGAGTCCATCGACGACATTGATCGACGTCAGCTTCAATGTTTAAGAGAGACGATTACGAAGAATGAGATTGCGTGGCCAGACGATGTCGCCGATGCGATAACGACGAGGTGTTTGGACGTCGATGAACCCGTCCTCGGACATCTTCTACCTAAGGAGCTACACGATGTCGTTAGGGCAACGACGGGCGACGTCACTGGAGAAACCGGCCTCGCCATTTTGCAGAATTCAATAGGAAAATAACAATTAGTTGAAATAATTATAATTTAAATTCAAAGTCGGGTAATGGTGCTGTATTTGGAGAAAAGCAAGATAATGGAATCCAAATGAGACTTACTGGCATTAGTTTTGATATGTTTATCATGCAGCGAGGAAAAACGTGGCCGATATTTACTTGAGACAATATGTAATTTGTTGGAAGAATACACGACTCTGAACGATATGGGGCCATACAATGTTCTCATGGTTCTAGCAGGTGATCTCGTCCTTGATTTGCATGCTGTTTGACAAAGAGGCCAGTTAACTTTCCTTGATCATTTTTTGCTCATTCCCCATTTATCATTTATCAAATCAGTTTTGTAAATATCATCAGTATTCTTTAAAATGGCTATTAAAATAAATATTCGTAAATTTAAATTAAAATTTTCATCAGTATTGTTCTTATTCTCATTGTAAAATGTGATTACATTGTTTAAACAAAATCCTATGTCTAATTTCTATGTCGTGTATATGGATGAATAAAATAAATTGAATTGAAATTAATTGAATAGTTTATAGCTAGTTTATAAGGAGGAATAGTTCAGAATCTGGCTAATCTAAAAAAAAAATTACCAGCGGCCTCTATTTGCTTCAAGCGGAATTTTTTGCGTGATCCCTGAACTTTTACTCCCGGCTAACAAAATGTGTTGCACCATCTATATGTACGGATTCCTGGATCACACCATCTTCGGCTTACAGCGGACAGGAGATGGGAGAGAGATCGCGAAATAAAAATCCCACCGTCCAGATTCTGGACTTAGTAAGTGAGAAATAAAGAGGGAGGGAGAGAGAGAGAATAGGGATAGAGAGTGAGAGAGAGAAAGAGAAAGAGAGAGAGAGAGAGAGAAGGAAAGATCTTTCTTCACGAACAAACAAAGTATACCTGACTGACGGATGATTGCCCCCCCCCCCCCCCCCAAAAAAAAAAAAAAAGATATAGAAAATGAGAGAGAGAGAGAGAGGAGCAGAGAAGAAAACAAGAGAAAAGAGAGAGATATATATAGGGAGAAATGAGAGATTGGGAGCAAAGAAAATGAGAGAAAACAGAGACAAAGAAAGGAGAGAAAACAGAGACAAAGAAAAGGAGAGAGAGAGAGATTAAAAAAGGGAATATGAAAATAAGTTTTAAAAAGGCTTCGTGGGCGAGGGTGGGCTTAGTGTATGCAGGCGGCCGGATGGGTGTATGTGTGTGTGTGTGCGAGTGTGCGATTGTGTGTGCGTGTGTGTGTGTGTGTGATTGTTCAGTTATATATTCTTCTCCTATCAATTGATAAATCTCCCTGTCTCGATCTCTCCCTTCTAACGTACTCCCTCTTTTCTATCTCGAATTCCTCATCCACTCCCTGTCCTTTTGTCTTCTGCCCCTTGCTACCCCCTCCCAACATACTTCCCCACAACTAACCCTCTCCTATTATACGAATAATATGAACCCACACTGATCTCTAACTATAACTGTTTATTTTATTGATATGTGTCAGGTTTTCCATATTCCAAATGTTACTGTGCATCCAAGTTCGATCTCTTTAGCAGCAGGCGTGAGGGCATTCAAAATCGGGTGAACCTATTTATATAATGTATATAGATATATAGATATATATATACATTTATTTTACTAAAGGCGTTATGAGAGGGACATTTGGAGTGACCAAATGAGTCATTAAGTAGAGATTGCCGAAGAGGACAATTTGGTGTCCTCTTAACGTTTTATTTCACATAGAAGGTCTATTTTTTTTATATATATATCTCTCTTTATATGTAATGTTTAATACTAAAGGCGTCATTCGGGAGGGACATTTGGAGTAAAAATGAGTCATTAAGTAGACATTAGGGTTAGGGTTAGGATGTTTATGATGTCCACTTAATGTACCATGTAGGGTTATATATATATATGTATACACACACATGAATATAAACGTTTTTCGTTCGTCTTCTATTTGCATTAAGTGGAGATAAAAGGGTAAAAATATCGCTTACTTATTCACCCTATTGGTCTAAATACAATGGGTTTCCATTTTTAATCATTTTAAGAAAAAAAATGAGAGAAAATGACAATTCATGTCTTTCATCCTAACGTTGCATCTCAGGAAGAGATTACATTTAACATATAATTTTTTAAATGCCAATAAATATGATGGGCTTTTTTGAGTGAAATTGCACCGTATGACAATTTTTTTTAGTGATTTACAATCTACCTAATATGTCATCGTTCACTGGCTGAATTAGCATATCACTCAAACCGCAGACGCAATTCAATTGTTTTTTCCTTTATGAAAAATGAACGTCGTTATGAATATGTCTACATATGGGCGCCGGGGACTAAGATCGATTTTCAATATCAATTACACTCACATTCCAAGGTCCATGCTGAATTTCATCCACAGCATATAGCAATACGATAAACTGTGTTAGAATTTGCCAAGCGTTCGTGTGGGAATATACATGATCACCCTAGAAGCCGCTAAAATAAATGAAACAAGCATTGCATAAGGTCACTATTTTACCATAGGATCGGGAAAATATCGACAGGTGAGTAGTGTTGTCGAGTAATATGTGTATGTTAGCTAGTCAACCATTCATCGTAATAATAAAACGCGAAATTTCTCTGCACCAAGGTAAAATACAATACAGACGATTATTAGGACACTCGTGTACACTCGTGATATTGTTACAATCTAGTTAATTTGTAAACTAGTTCAATAATTTGACTTGCCATTCTTTAAATGGTGATTTTAGCAACAACAAAAAAGAAGTTGAAAGGTTGAACAAATTATTATACATTTAGAAAAGTACTAGCGAGTGATATAAATCAGATGCATTTAGTAATAATAAATAATTTATTGTATTTCAGTGTTTCATATAACCCTATATAGGTATTTGTCAGGATGGCGCCTCAAATCGTCCTCATGACCGGTTGCTCAGCTGGAATCGGTCTCGCTATGGTTCAACGTCTCGCTCGAGACCCCGATCAGCGATTCATCATCATTGCCACGGTGATCTCGATGTTGGAGAAGATCGACCTCGAGGATGCGGTCAAGGACGACATTGACAGTAAAGTTTTCATCAAAGAGTTGGACATCACAAATGATGAAAACATCGATGAGGTGGTTGCGGACGTCATCAGCAGTCACGGTCGTATCGATGTACTATGTAAGAGAATAATGATAATACTTCTGGAGCGCTGATAATCACCACGCAAAGTGCTTAAGTCAGCCCAACAATACCTCTGCTTTAGAGCTTGTCTACCGAATTCGGTGCCCAAATTATTTAGTCAATTATATTGGTACCCAATTTAACACCTGGGTGGAGAATGGCAAATGCAGATTCATGTCTTGCCAAATGTCACTAGTCATGCTTACTCGGCAGCTGGCCGGGATCAAACTCACGACCTTTGAAGCTCGAATCAAGTGTAATTCACTTAATAACACGTTACCTCTAATTCTTACCCCACCACCCGTAGAAATAACACATGGCTTTGTCATGTGGAGAAATGCAGTAAATATGAGAATAGGAATGTTAAAATCATTGCTCCTTGCAAATTCCATGTTATTTATTACAAAATGTAATTTTATCTTTTTTTCCACACCGGCGACAATAATGCTCGACCATTATTTTTGAATATTTTCAACAAATATATGGCACAATTATTTATTCATGTTTTTTTTTTGTAATCATGGAGCTTGGTAGTTCTAGAGGTTCCGGAGAGGACTTGCGGGCTCAAGTCCCGAGGGCAAAGCACCCCTCCCCGGAACATTTTTAGAGCAACGCGCCTGGGGCTTGGCAAGGCAGGTTACTTTGAACAACATAATTTACCTTCAAATATTTTCTTTCCTCCTTGTACGATTTGTTATTCCTAGTTAACATCGCTGGAATTAGCTTTGTAGGGATTCCCGAAAGAGTCACGCGGGAACAGATCGACCGTATTTTCAGTGTGAATGTGACGGGGACTATCAGACTTACCCAAGCGGTCCTGGCTCACATGAAAAGGAGACATTCGGGAAAAATCATCACCTTTTCAAGCTTGGCAGGCAGAATCGGTAAGTCTTTTCACTGACAATATGAGTAGAACGACAGCTGACCGACCCTAACATATCTGTCCAGTGAATCCTCAGGAAAGTGCTAGACAGTAGGTCAACGATACCGACTTGCTGGTTGGTTTTGATGTTGATCTCGTGTACGACTTAAACCCTCCATTAACACATTGCTTACACGAACTGGGTGATTCCTGTACTAAGCCTACAGGTAATGTTACACTTCACTAGTCAGTGGGTTTCAGTCTTTCATTCGTTTAAGACACTACACCCCCTCTCTCCTCCAGGGGCGTCGCTAGACCTTTTTCAGTGGGGGGGGGGGGGGGGTGTAGAGGCCAACGATTACCGACAAAACTAGCCACCAATTACCGACGAAATTAAATGTCCCAATATCTACAAATGTAACCCTATAAACCCGGGGCCGAAGGCTAAATTGTTTTTCCTATGGACTATCTATAGAACTTGCGTATGCGCAAATGGTCATTTTCCTCGACGACATAAATATACGAATTATTTCGTCAACTTAGTCATCATCATTATTTTAATGCAGGTGCGGAGCTAGGATCTTATTTTAGGGAGGGGCGGTAGTGAGCAAGCGAATCACTTAGGGGGTGTGGGTGATAGGCCTCCCGCGCGAAGCGCGGAAGCTAAGACGTTTCCTAAATTATTAGGAAAAGAAGACGATTTATTGTACCGTTCTCGACTGTTAATCCTTGTCTGAATGAAGTCCCTCCCCCCCCCCCTCCTGCGCGAAGCGCGAAAGATTTGACGTTTCATTAAATTATGAGAAAAAGCAGACGATTCGGTGTACTGTTCTCGACTCTTAATCCTTATCTGAATTCAGTTCTCCCCCTCGCGCAAAGCACAGAAGTTTTGGCGTTTCATTAAAGTATTAGAACAGGTAGACGATTCGTTGAACCGTGCTCGACTCTTATTCCTTGTCTGAATGAACTTTCCCCCTTAAGCGCGCAGAGCGGAAGCTTTGACGTTTCTTTAAATTATTAGAGGAAGCAGACGATTCGTTGTACCTTTTTCGACTCTTGACCCTTGTCTGAATTCAGTTTCCCCCTTCCCGCGCAAAGCGCGAAAAGCTTAGACGTTTGATTGAATTATTATAGAAAGAAAACGATTCGTTGCACCGTTTTCGACTTATAAATTCATCTGAATTCAGTTTCGCCCCTCCAGCGCGAATCGCGGAAGCTTTGACATTTCCTCAAAGTATTAGAGAAAGAAGACGATTCGTTGTACCATTTTCGACTTTTAAAAAGCCCTATTTGTCTGAATTCAGTTTCCCCCTCTCGCGCGAAGCGCGAAAGCTTTGACGTTTCCTTAAATTATTAGAGAACGTAGACGATTCGTTGTACCGTTCGCGGCTCTTAACCTTAATTTGTCTGAATTCAGTTTCCCCTCCTCCCGCGCACAGCGCGGAAGCTTTGACGTTTCCTTAAATTATGAGAAAACCAAACGATTCGTTGTACTGTTCTCGACTCTTAATTCTTATCTGAATTCAGTTTTTGCACCTCCCGCGCGAATCGCGGAAGCTTAGACTTTTCCTTAAATTATTAGAGAAAGAAGACGAGTCGTTGCACCGTTTTCGATTCTAAATATTAAAGCCCTATTTGTCTGAATTCAGTGTTCCCTTCTCGCGCGAAGCGCGGAAGCTTTGACGTTTCCTTAAATTATTAGAGAGAGAAAGAAGACGATTTGTTGTACCGTTCTCGGCTCATCTAAATGAAGTTTTCCCCTTCCGCGCGAAGCGCGGGATTTTTGGCGTTTCATCACAATATAGAGAAAGGAAGACGATTCGTTGTACCGTTGTTTACTCTCAAACCATTTTCTTTGGAAGATGAAATTTGTTTTGAATGAAATTAAAAATTGTATAGGAACGTGAAACTTCGAGAAAATACAAGTATTGTAGTTGTAGTCACTCGCGAAGTCGTCACAGCGGATTAAAAGTCACAGTTCGTAGGGAAAAAAACTTGTCGGCCGACCGACAATATACATCTCACCGACTTCAAACTTATGCATTGATATAGTACACTAGGTTCGAGCAAGAAAACCGACACAGCTGACCCGACACAGCAACATATTTACTCGTGTATTTCTTGCTCCCTCGACGAGACGACTCCACCCAACAACCTCCCTCTCTCTTTTACTCCAATTCCTCCTCTCTCAGGCTCTTACCTCCCCTCTCTCTCGTCTCGTTCATCCCCCGTTTCTTTTTTTCCCTTTTACTCTTTTCTTTCCTTTTTTTTCCTTTCTTTCCTTTCTTTTCCTTACTTTCTATCTTTTCCTTTTTTTCTTCTTTCTCTTTCCCTCTCTTTTTTTCCCTCCCCCTTTTCTCGTTTTTCCCGACGGCAGCGCAATTTTACCGACAATATGCTGATAGGTGGAGGGGTGTCGCACCCCCACACCCCCCCCCCCCCCCCTTTGGCGACGCCCCGGCTCTCCTCTCCATCTGACTCTCACTTGCTGCCCATCCTATCTCTCCCCATCACTCCTCTATTTAGATAGATTATTGAATAAACCTTTTTCTATACCCCCTCTCTCCTCCTCTTTTACCGTCATCGCAATCGAACTTACCTTTCGTTATGTTTTCTATTGATATGTGGCAGGTTTCCCATATTCTGAGTTTTATTGCGCATCAAAGTTCGCCATCGAGGGTTTCTTTGAGTCTCTTGCTGCGGGTCTACGTAACTTCAACATCAGGTGAACTTATTATCTTTTGCTTACGAATTGCTTCATTATTTTATTTTACACTTGTAGTAATACAAATCCTTGGCATATATACACGCTATTTGTAATCAATGTCAACGGTATTAAACCAAACGTTATCAATAGCTTAAAATCAGAACTGTTTCTGTGTGGAAGGCTGAACAAATTTTGTAATTATCAACAAAGTAATATTAATTCATACTAGGAATTCGTAATACTACTTTATGAGTGGGAAAATGATATCCCTTGCTTGTAGAAGCAGATTGAAGGAAATTCGTTGGCTCTCATCCATACTCGTCGGGGTAGATTTGCTACTACTGATTAACTTTGTCCGACATTTACTAAATGTTTTAATGATTTCCCTATTCTTTTTGAAGATATAAACAAGTTAGTACAGACAGCGATATTCGCAGGAAACAAACACAAATGTTTAGAAGAAAATTAAGGGGTTAACAAAAAGTTTAGAAGAAAATAGCAGGGGCTTGAAGATTCCATACATCAGACAACTTGGAGTTGATCAGGCTTCTTTTTGGTTGGGGGGGGGGGGGGTCTATTATTAAAACCAACCTTTGATAATAATCATACGATTCCCATTTAAGTTCTAATGCCATCTATAACCAGGGATAATTTCTTTATTCACAGAGTCTGCTTGATCGAACCAAAGGAGGTCAACACAGGCCTTTGGGACGGAATGAAACAAGAAATGGAATCATTGGCAGACGATGAAACTACCTCGGACGTTGATCGCCGTCAACTACGTATTACCCTGGCTCGATCACAAGAGCGCGCTGCTCTAACCGTAAACGACGTCGTAGATGCTGTGATGACGAATTGCTTGGACGTCGATGAACCTGTACTCCGACACCTGATTGCTGGAGAAACAAAAAATCTGATTCAGAAAACTGCTTGGGATTTGACTGGAGAAGCTGGTATTGATGCATTAGGTTTCAAGAATCTCTGCGACCATAGCGACAATTCCAAATAATCCTTTGAAATGTATACACCGATTCGGAAAGATGAACTAGGCCTACTTGGGCAATTTTCGTAATGTAACCAAATTTAATGCATAGGTCTTTTTTGAAGTGCCTCATTACAAATTATTTCATTCACCTGATGAGAATAATAGTATTTCAATAGACAGAATTCGAACTGCATACATTAATTGATCTCGGTTGAGTTAATACTTCCGTCGTCTTTGCCTCCGTCGTGTTTGCGAAAGCGCTCTATTTTCACAAGTTAACGGTCCAGTGCAGAATAATATGAAAGGTTGCTTTCAGCAAGAAATAGAAAAGATTATTATGTAATATCTCGTAGAGCTGTGATGGCCGAGTGGTTAAGGCGTTGGACTTGAAATCCAATGGGATCTTCCCGCGTAGGTTCGAACCCTACTCATAGCGTGTTCTCGTTACTTTTTATTTTTTGTCAATATCATGTTTGTAATTATTTTGTTTTTACGATGAATGCTATAGTAGATTAACATTTTTTTGATGTGATAATTGCATTTTATTTTGATAATAAATTATGTTCACCAAGTATCATGAATTCATTTATACAGGTTTTGTTGTTCTAATGACTAACAAAAACCTTCGGCATGTGTTAAAAAACCCAAATCCAATGTAACATTATGTTGACAGTGAAGTACAGGCTCATTTGGTGCAATATAGTTAATAATGATTAAATTATTTTATTCGAATATGGTTGTCCTCTTTTACGTAGAGCTCTAATGGTCGAGTGGCGTTGGACTTGAAATCCAATGGGATCTCCCCGCGTAGGTTCGAACCCTACTCGCAGCGTGATCTTTTACTTTTATCTCTGTCAACATAAACAAAATATAATATATATATATATATTTCTAGTGCTCACTACCCCCCCCCCCCCCCCCCCTCCCTCTCCGTTGAGCAAAAAAACAAAAAACAAGATTTCTCCTTAACTCACTTAGTTCCTCTCTCTTGTTTTTACAACTATCTTGATATGGAGGGGAGGGGGGGGGGGGGGGTGCCCGGTACTCCTGTTCACCATAATTATAGCGACACCACCGGGCCAGCATTTTAATACTTTGGAATGTTCGCTTGTTAGAGTTTCGGTAGATAAACTTTAATGTTGACTTACACCAAGGAAAGCGGATGTACCAAATCGTCCTGACCTTCTTTGAGTTCAAATCAAAGGAAATGAAAACATGTTTAATGACTTCACGGTATGGTGTCACACCGCCAATGCAGACCGACCAAATGAGCCAGATAGCCGACAAAATGTTGGTCCCCAGGATTATGGGCAATGAGTCATTTGCAGCATGTGTCCTTTATTTATACATTTCGCCCACAAATGAAAAATCTCTCAATGTGCCTGTTAACTACTGTTTTTTGTAGTGTGTATTACATGTACCTTAGGTTGATGTTAATATTAACAATTGTGTATTATTACTTTTTTGTTAAATTAAATGATAATGGATGACAGACTCTGCATACGTGACTCACAGAACGGTTTGAACAAACTAGAAGGATCAAATAATTTATCTTTAACTATGAAATAACACGGGGATACGTAATTGGGAAGTATATTCAATTCAATATAATTTTTAATTTCATAAAGATATAATACATAATTAAACTGTGCCTAGGAAATCGCATTACAAAGCCAGTGGCTTGCAATAAAACATAGCAATTGCCCTTACGATCATAGTAATGTAAACAGCAAATACAGAATAGAAACAAAGCTAAAAACGAAACGAAAATCATTAGCACATTACAAACAATAAAGAAGTAAAAACAAAATCAATGGATGGTAAACGGTGGGGGAAATAAGAGCGTGAAGCTAGTAGGTATATCTGTCTGTCCACATTATATATCGCTAACGACCATTCACTTGTTCACCGGAATTTAGCACGAGTTTAAAAGGCCATACATCCCTCGCAGTAAAAGTATTAAGAGAGGACCAGTAACTACGCCCTCTCACATTGCCTGGCGGAAATCATCGAATGACGATGGAAACGCCATTAACCGCAACAACAACAACAACAAGCTTGATCATCCTCCTTCAATGTGCAAATAATGATGATTATAAAAGCTTGATACACAATAATTATTATACTAAACATAATCTACTCTTCTAAACAACTTCTACAATTACTTTTTGATAATACAGAAAATGCAGGGCCATACTTTTAATACCTTTAATATAATAGGAGGTTTTCGGATCTCTCAGACGAGTTTCCAAAAGCTCTTCGAAAACAAGCCATTTCTTTCTGTTGCCACGTCTAGTCTCAATGGATAATTGATTGGTTACACCAAATTCTCGACGGGTGACAAACTCCTGTATCGTTATTACAATCCATCAAAATAGCTGGATAAGACATAATTAAAGCTTATCTGCACTAGTTTATGGGAGGTATTAGACCGCCCTGCAAGGTCACTGGACAGGTTTTTATCTCATCAACTCAGCTCTCAATTAACATAAGAAAAAGAGGATCATGGGAGACCAATGGTAACCGATTAGGCATTGTTTTCAATATAGAGGGAGCAAGTACCTACAAGTAGGACAATGTGGCTTTATGGAACAATTAAACAATACCGTTCTCCAGCGGTGATTCATAATTCCAATATATTTGTAACATTACAATACACCAGTTTACAGTTGTATCAGTGCGCATGCGCAGACAGTTGACCTCGGGTCATTGGCCCCAAAACGGGGCCAATAACCTCTGACCTCTGGTATTTATGCGTAAATACACCAGTTTACAGTTGTATCAGTGCGCATGCGCAGACAGTTGACCTCGGGTCAGTGGCCCCGGAACAGGGCCAAATTGGCCCTGTTCCGGGGCCACTGACCTCTGACCTCTGGTATTTATGCGTATATTAAGATTGCGCCCATGCAAATGATGATATGCGCGCACAACGCAGCGCGCAGGCAGTGATATCATCATAATTTGCATGGGCGCAATCTTAATTTACGCATAAATACATGACCTCTAGGTCATTGGCTTTGTTTAAAATGGCGCACACAACTGTAAACTGGTGTATTAAGATTGCACCCATGCAAATGATGATGTGCGCGCACAACGCAGCGCGTAGGCAGTGATATCATCAAAATTTGCATGGGCGCAATCTTAATTTACGCATAAATACATGACCTCTAGGTCATTGGCTTTGTTTAAAATGGCGCACACAACTGTCAGCTGGTGTATTTCCTGCGGAGGTGGCAAGGGGGTCTATTTAAATACAGCCCTCGAACCCTTTCCCATCTTCATACGTGCCTTAAAACTATGACAAAAAGGAAGAGGGCGCATTTACGCTCAATTTGTATTATCATTATTATTCTTTCTTCCTTTCTTTTTTTCGTAGGAGGGGGGGGGGGGGGGGAGATGGGAGGGGATAAATTAGTCAATGTCTGCAATTGAATCGAGTCCGAAAGCAGCCAGTCCAGCTTCTCCCGTCAACTCCCCAGCGATTTTTGTGAAGGTTTCACCGGATTCCTCATCGATCATGTGTCTAAGTACAGGTTCGTCGACGTCCAGACACTTCGTCATCACCACGTCCACGACTTCGACTACTTTGAGTATTCGGGACGCCTGTATGTTAGCGTGTCTGTTGCGAAGCTGACGGTGGTCGATTTCATTGACGGTCTCATCATTAGCGTCTGCTTCAATCTGCTTCAGAACTCCGCCCCAAAAGCCCGTGTCGACTTGCCTTGGCTCAATCAAGCACACCCTTTTAAAGAAGACATAAACGTTATGATCAGAGCAGGTTAAGCTTCGTGGTAATCTTCAATGGAAATGAGTATTTTCTGAAGTCAATCTTAACCTAGATCACAAACTATAAATAATACATTTGAAATATTGATCTTTTTAAAGCCCCACTGTACTACTTGTAGCTAATTGCTTCATCTATATAGAACACAATGCATAATCGGTGACCATTGATCCTCCATGATTCTCTTTTTCTTATGTTAATTGAGAGCTCAGTTGATGACATAGCCATCTGTCAGTGACCTCCCTGGACGGTATAATCCCTCCTAGCCAAACTAGTACAGACGGCCTTTAATAATTATGATATTATCTAAAGTGACTCTCACACTCTGCCGTGCATGTAGGCCTACCGTGTGCCACCGTGCGCGAAAATGTCTGCGGACGGTGGAGAACGGCGAGGGCACACGGTGGTTCGTTATCAAAGCGGGCAACACGTTAATAGGGCGTTGGCGCTTATTTACACCCGGTGGGACCCGGCGAAAGTTTTGGGCATGTTCAAAACTTTGGCCGGCTGGCACCGGCCGCAAGTAAGCGGCAAGAGGACGGTGTTGAACGGTATGAGGACGGTATGAATACGTTATGAAAACGGTCACACTGTATGAACACATTCACAACACGCTCATAACCCGTTACAGAACGGTGATGAACGGGCAAAAAAAAAATCTACTGTCTGCAACGGGTTGTAAGCGGGTTGTGAACGTGTCATGAACGTGTTGATACCGTGCCACTGTCTTCATAACGTATTCATACCGTCCTCATTACAGTGTTCATACCGGACTGCCAACGGGTGTTTCCAAAGCGGTACCGCCTGATTCTGACGGCGCCGCCTCCCTAACGCATGGGTAACATCCTGTTAACGCCTTGACGTTCCCATAACGTCCTATAACGGGTCCATAACGTGTCCTTACCTTCACAGTAGCGTCATATGAACGTGCCATTACCAACAAATTTACTTTTGTCACCGTGTGCCACCGTTTGTCACTAATTATTGGGTATATATAGAGGGGTTTTGTCAGATGAGCTTTACTTTTTCTTGTCATGACGTCAGCAGTCCGGGGACTCGCTCACAGGACGCTCCGAGCGGTGAGGGGACGCTAAGTTACTGGTAGGTGGCTGCTACAAACCCGGTGCACACGTTCGAGACCCGGTATGGGCCCGGTATGGAAACGGCCAGAAGATGGCAACGAAACGGTGAAAAGATTAATTTTATGATTTTTTTTTTGGCGGCCGGGGACAAGTTCGCTCAAAACCCAACGTTCTGGACTCTGTTGTTTTTTAAAAGCCTGGCAGGTGGACGGTAGGCCTACACGGCAGAGTGTGAGAGCTCCATAAGACTCAACACAACTGTGGGAAAAAATAAAATAATTCAAAAATACAATACAAATACTATTTACCTGATATTGAATGCACGGAGTCCTGCTGCTAGAGCCTCAAAGAAACCATCGACAGCAAACTTTGAAGCGTTGTACACTTCAGAGTATGGACAACCTGTTGCATAATTATCATCCACGAAATAAAACAAAGTCACGTGACGTTGTGAATGAGAACAGACGGGTATGGGATTGCGGTAATGGTTTGAATTGGGGGGGGGGTAGAGAAAGGAACGGGAGTGGTAAGGAGTGGCGAGAGCAATAGGGAATGGGGAGTGAAATGTAGAGGGAAAAAGATAATAGAAAAGTGATGAAGAGGAGAAAATATTTGATATAATATAAAGTATAGCATACGATATCAACATAATGCTTGACTTCTGATCATTATTGTTGCATTTAAGTAAGCGCGGGGAAAAAAACCTTCCTCTGTTCGATACTGACGTGTTACGGATCACAAACAAACGAAAGAGAATTTTTTTTTTTTTAAATATAAACCGTCACTTTGCCTCAGGATTCTTATATGGAATATAGACGGAGCGTCCCAGTTTCAGAGCGGCCCAGGTGCCGAAAGCTTCCCTTAAAGACTTCCCAAATAAACGGGGTTTTTTCATCTGTATATGGTTATCATTCATTTTTGACGTTTTTTCTGAAGTTGCATCTTAAAGCTTATCAGTACTAGTTTATAGGAGGGATTGGACTGCCCTGCAAGGTCACTGGACAGGTGGCTATCTCATCAACTCAGCTCTCAATTAACATAAGAAAAAGAGGATCATGGGGGACCAATGGTCACCGATTAGGCATTGTTTAATACAGAGAGGGCGCAAGTAGCTACAAGTAGTGCAGTGGGCCTTTAAAAGAAGAAAAAAACACACAAAAAGAACCATTCTGTATGTTTGGTTGGTTTGGTTTATTACGGAGGCTTGCCAAACACACTTTTTATTAGTCATGTACACTACGTTAAAATACCCAGGCACGGTCCCTGATAATAGGAGAAACATTCATTACAGATTTCCTGTCGAAGACTCACCTATCCTGCCTGCAACACTTGAAAAAGTGATAATCTTTCCCGATTGTTTCTCTTTCATGTGAGGCAGCACTGCCTGGGTAAGTATGATGGGTCCGATCACATTCACGTTGAAGCTGAGGTCAATCTGTTTCCGCGTGATTCTTTCGGGGACTCCGTAAAAAGCAACTCCGGCAATGTTGACTGAAACAAAACAGGAGAAATGAAAAGTTAAGACCCACATTTGAATAAATCTAGGATCATTATACAGTGTGTCCCAGAAAAAAGGAAACCGAGAATTATCCATGTATTTATCCTAACTTAATCAGAATTATAATTAAAAAATGACACATATTTGTAAGGCTTAGATCCTCATCTTTCATATTACGCATATTTTACGCAAAAGGGATTAAACACAGTTTGAAGAAAGGGTACCAACAAGTGATTTGGCGAAGGTATCTGAATTTCACATTTCCAGAAAGATCATTTTCTTCCCTTTTATATGACACCTCAATCAGGAAAAATGAGCCTGGAATAACAAAGTTCTATTTGTTTTAAAGTACTGCTTGCATTTCCATAATTTTATTACAAATTCGTTTTCACTGGATGCCTGCCGTAGCAACAAATTCCGTTTTGTTGACGATCAGCCATGCATGAAGTTTTCCGCCTTCTTTTTTGTTTGTTACAATATACCATGATAAAAAGAAGTAAAAGAAGGAGAACAAGATTAGATGATGATGATGATGATGACAATAATAGTAATAATAAAAAGAAAATAATGATAATAAAAATAATAAAACCAAGAGAAGAGGAAGAAAAAGAAGAGAAGAAAAAGAAGATACAGGAGTGTTTTCTTACGCAAGACATCGATACGACCATGACTCTTGATGACATCTGCGACTACTTCAGTGATGTTTTCATCCTTTGTGATGTCCAACTCTTTTATGAAAACTTTACTACCGAGGTCGTCCTTCACTGCAGCCTCGAGGTCGTTCTTCTCCGACATCGCAATCACCGTGGCAATGATGATGAATCGCTGATCGGGGTCTTGAGCGAGACGTTGAACCAGGGCGAAACCGATTCCGCACGAACAACCGGTCATAAGGACGATTTGAGGAGCCATCTTGACAAATGCCTGCTGTATGTAATATCATATGGGAAGAATCGTAACATCTCTTTTCTAGTTAAGCATACGTTTTTGTTTTTGTTTTAAATAGAGCATGGTGACTATTCGATGCATTAATGAATAAACATAACCATGCCCTCCGGCGAACCGCTTTCCCCCGTTATCAAGAACAATATTAAATTCAATTACTGCTACCCTAAAACTTACATTGTAAAACCTAACCAACCAACCAACAATATATATATTGCCTTATCTAGACGTTACACCACAGTCAATTTATATTCTACTGGACTACCTGTCCAAAGGTAAAACAACACATCAATTATATTCAAGTCTTTTGTACCCGACCGACACAATTCGGACTTGAATTTTCTCAGTGAGACCGATGCCGCCCCACCCCCCCCCCCCCCATGGGTACAGTGCACCCTTTGAGGGTGGACGCCTGCTACACCACTGCCCCTCCCCAACATGATACTTGAAGATTACGAACCTGAACGCAATGAGAAGAACACAATTACTTTTAGGCTTCTTGTATACATGGTGGAAATCAAAACATGCAGATTGTGTATCTCAATTTTGGCCTATACTTCGAAACTCTATAAAGGCATCGTGTATCTAAAGCCTCTCTACATATAAATATCTCCTCTGTCGCTCGCTCTCTTTCTCTTTTTGTCTGACTCTGTCTTTCCCTCTTTCAGTAATCCTCGAATTCTATCTTCTCAAATGTTAACAGTTATTGAACGTACAGTTTTACTCACGTCAATAGTATAAAAGACTGGTTACTTCAGGTTTCAGGCCCCTTGCACCGATTCAAAAATACCAAGGCAAACGACACCACCCGTTTATGCACTCTGATAAAAGTGGCGATGCTACATGTACGTATCACATTAAAAGTAAAAACTAGGTCCATGAATCAACAGATTTTGGGTATGTTCAGGAAAAGCACTTGAGCTTGCAACATCCGGGCCCCTAACATGACCTTTACCTGTCGGTGATCCGATATTTGCTTCGGCGACAATAGCTCATTTTTAAATTTTGTTTTGAATTGAGTATCAACCTTATAGAGTTAGGGTTGTAATGGCAGTTGGGCCTGAATTTTTGTTTTGGTGGGATTGAAGATTTGTTTTGATCCAGGGTAAAAACTTACGAGTTCAGTTAGCATGATGAATAGACCACGGAGCATTTGCCGGCGAAGCATGTGTCGTGCGTACAAATAACCTGGCCGGTCAGGTGACGAAACATTTATATAGCAAGATAACATGACGATGTACTTTGTATACACCTAGTAAGTGGTTCATCATCACCATTCGTCATTTGTGAGAAAAAGTACAACATAGAGACAGCAATTGCCTTATTCTTAACATTTATTCCATTGGGGTTAACTTCCCCATTTTAACCGTTTGGCTTTCAACATTTTCAACAATATAGCACAATCAATATACAAGCATTATGGTACAGGGAAAAGGGGGAAGGTTGAATAAAAGCTAGATACCAAGTAGGGGGAACCCAGGTCATTTGACCAACTGGGAGGAACAAATGCAACCGAAAGTCCCAGTTTCCTGGGAATACGTATTCCTTAAAGATAAAGGTGAGTTCTGGTAATGCGATTGCATTGTGAAAGAAAAGGTGTGGAATGGATCAGAAAAGTTGATCATATAGCATGTAAGTATTGGTATGTAATGCAAGGTTCTGGAGTCATCAAAATCATCATAAATTTGGCCCGGTCTTGGTAAAGTAACAATCACTGTACACAGAAAGATTTATATGGGACAACACAAATTGTGTCGGGGCATTTATCTTTCTAAGCTCATTACTCAGCCAGTATACATTTTCTGCCAACATTGTTTGGCACGTGAAATTTATTTGTAATCTTGAACATTGAGTGTAAGTTGTGTTAGATTCTGTGAGAATTCATTTTCCTTTTTTATCAGAACTGGAGTTTATCTTGAAACAACCTCTAGCAGTCATAGCCCCCCCCCCCCCCCCCCCCCCCTTGCCATCCGGCAAACTGCTTCCCCTATTATCAAGAACAATATCAATATGAATAACAAGAAACATGAAAACTTCTCTATTTAACCAACTAACCAACAATATATCTATATTATTATTACTTTATTCGTTTGCCTTATCTATACGTTACAACCCTTGTATCCAATTTTAATTCACTTGGACTTCATGTCCAAAGGTAATATAACATATCAATCATATTCTAGTCTATTGTACCCGACCGACACAACTCGGACTTGAATGATTCAAGATTGAAGATTCAAGTAAGGTTTTATTCATGACTTGTCAAAAAGTCCAAGGACTAAAAATGGAAGTTTACATTAATATAAAAAGCATTCAAAAACATGTGTACATATATATATAAAGATAACATAGCAAATGAGAACAAATATATAACAATGAATAACTGTTTAAATCATTAAAGTAGTAACAAACAAAAAGGATTTAAAAAAATGAAATTTAGAATCACTAAAATTACTGCAGCAGCTCAATATGGTGGCGCTATTCATTTTGAATCGTTAGACACAATTAAGCGACAAGTAAAGCCTGAAATTATCTACCACACTTAATTGTTGCTTCATGAGGTAACAGGTTATTACCCTCCCCCTTAATATTCGGACTCCTTTAACTTTAAACTCACTCATCTAAATCGCCATTAAGATATTTAAAATGGAAATATATTATGTTGCATCCGGTGTCTTATCCAAAGCCCTGTAAAAGCGGCTTGAGCACCAATGCGTGGAAGATAGGTAGCAAGCGCATGGAAAAAGGGAAATTGCGATGATAGACCCTACTTGATATTTTAAACAACATACTCTAAAGTGCTCTGACGGACGTTGGCAGTGAATTATTTTGAGATGATAAGTATTTCGTCATGGGCTAGTGCTATCACACGTCCATTTTCATCTTCGGTCAAAATGGAACGCCAAAAGCTCATCAAATCATCGAGCAACTCAGCCGGGGCCGTCTGCCGAAAGTACGCCGCCATGGTTAAGAAGTCGAGGAGTTTGTTCCCAAAGTCTGACTGGTCATCAAACACTTCGGTGATGTCCCAAAGTAGAGGTATATCGACAGTGATGACATCATACCCTTGACTTTGTGCGAACTCTCGAACATTCTTTGAGGAAAGTTCTTCATTTGCTAGAGTGCTCTCTGTCAGCCAAGGTAACTTGTGGAATGTTTTTGACATCAGGTTATCTGTAAGCAACAACGAATGAACACGAGACTGAAAGAAACTGTAATAAATAGTTACTTACTAATTTCAGATCATTTTAAATATTTCGGACAAACTTGATACGATATTAACAATACATATCATATAATGAAAACAATACTGAAATTTAGCCTAAAACTTATATCTGATTATCCAATATCGTACAACGGATGTACATCGTTAGGTCAGTATCACGAGCGGCCGCTAAGTCTTCGGTTAAAATGGTTCATTGTTTTAAATATCTTCAGTTTTTTGGGGAAATCACCTGCAAAACAAAAAAATGATTTAAAGTTTTTTTTTTAAGTTTTGCCTTTTTTCCCCCTCCTAGACAGTCCCAGTTCACACGGGAGTAGCCTACTTCTTCTCATTCAAGACGTCTGATTCAAATAATTTATATAATAATAAAAACTAAAAAATACGGGAGTGTATATGAAGCCTAGTATTAGGCTGAAGATTATATCATCACAAGAATTGAGAGGCTATGATCAATATTCACAAAATAATGAAGTTAACAAAAATGCGTTTCACGATTCGTGTCCATTTTCACAAAGTCATATATTTTCGAGTTCATTTTACACTCGTTCAAAGTTTTTTTATTACGGAAATGTTAAAAAACATATCATTTAAGAAACTTGCAAGAGCTGATTGATCAAATGAGGATGTCAATTCACTACTCACCGTTTTGACAAACGATGATCATTAGACCCTTATCTTTCAACATGGATGCTAGATGGGTGAAGGTCGTCTCAAAGTCACCAGTGAAGTAGAGTGAATGTATAGAGCTGATGAGATTGTACTTGTTCATCGCCAAGGGGCTTTCAGCAACGAATTGTGACAACGGACCAGGGAACCAATGACAAGAAGACTTGTCATCAAATTTCAATGTAGCCACTCTACCCTTGAATGTTTGTAACATGCCTTCATTAGGATCCACTGCAACATTACATATGGCTGAGTAGTGAGACTGAAGACTCTTCAGAAACTGAAATTCGTGGAGGCCTGTGAAACACGCAAAATCGATCAATCATTTGATTATATTATATTTGTATAGAGTAGCCTTATCAGTATACAAATATCGTTCTTTCTAAGGGCCCTGTATAAAAGTCAGCATACATAATCACGAAATATATAGGGTAAGAAAAATTTAACATAAATGTATCCATATATATTTATATTTAAATTGTTTATATTGAAAAAACAGATAAAATGTACTTTAGAAGACCTATACTGCTTCCATCAGAGTTTTTATATTAATATACATTTTTATTGGGATAACAAAACGTTGCCGTTGGGGCATCTGCCGATTTAATCCACCTCATGTCGGATACGCCCTTCTTGACAACCACGCACAGAGAGTTTTCGCAACAGTCACAAACATTCCATTCAACCATGCAGAGACGGCGCTCCCGGGGTAAAGGAGGAGGGGTTGGGGGGCACAGTGCCCCCACCTTTTCAAGGATCCCTTTTCCTTTTGTAAAAAGTGCCATTCTCCTTTTAACAACTACCCCTTTATAACTCGGATAAGCGCACCTTATATTTTCACATGTGCCCCTTTTCCCTTTAATAAGCGCCCCCTTTTCCTTATGACAAGTGCCCCCATTTAAAAAAGAGCCCCTCTCTTCTGATAAATGCCCCTTTTCATCTATGAAAATAGTTCCTTTTTATTCTAATAAGTGACCATTTCATCTCTTGTAAATGACCCTATTTAGTTCTGAGAGATACTCGATTTACTTTGACAAGTTCCCCTTCCCCTCCTGATAAGTGCTCTTTTCGTCTTTTATAAATACCCCTTTTATTTTGCACGTCCCCCTTTTACTTCCTAATAAATGTTCTTTTCCTTCTTTTAAATGCCCTTTCCCCTTCTCATAATTACCCCATTTCATCTTTGATAACTGCCCCGTTTAGTTTAACATGTGCCTCTTTTTCTTTTTAATAAGAGCCACTTTCCCCCTTTTCATGAAAGACCCCTTTAACCTCCGAAGATGCCCCTATTAAAATCTGATCGATGCCCTTTTTTAAAACTAATGCATATTTCCCTCTATCACTAGTGCTCCTTTTTCATTCTGATAAATGCCTCTTTTTATGTATTGTCAGTGCCCCTTTTCAGATGCAATAAGTGCCCCCTTTCACATGTTATAAATGCCCCTATCAAAATCTGATGGGTGCCTCTTTTCTGTCGACAAATGGCCATTTCCCATTGTCATAAAAATCTCTTTTTTTAGGTATAAGAAGTGCCCCATTTTCACCTCTGATAAATAGCCTTTGTACTTTGGCACGTGCTTATTTTCTTTTCTAATATGAGTCTTAACCCATTCGATAAGTGTCCCCTTTTCCTCTCATCATTAAACGTGCCCCCCAATTTCAGGCGACTAAGAGCAATTTTACCCAAAGCTCGCTCGCTACGCTCGCACGTAGTTAAAGATGTTATAATTGTGTAACTTTTCAAAGGCCTTTTCAGTCTTCCGTTATGATAATTTATTTATGTCGCACTACGACCTCACAAATCTTTAAATTGTTCCTCGCTCGCAAATTAATTTTCAGACCATCACACCCAATTGCAAAGTATGATGATTAAGCAATATCTTATATGATGTATAAAGAGAAATAATTATTGAAATCATCCCCGATTATGTAATCTATAGGGGTATATACCAATGTCTAAAAAGATTGTATATTTTCGCTTTGAGATTTCCCTTTGAAGGTGCCCTTTTACCAGAAAGAGCCCCTTTTTGTTGGTCCCCCCCCCCCCCCCCGCTTTGGAAGTTGCTCCGCCGCCTCAGCAGTCTTGACTAAAATCCTCCTAATTTAAAATACAGGGTATCCTGATTTTATAAAAGAAAAAACTATATATACCTTTTCCGACTCCTACGCCTAGTACTCTAAACTCTTCACCACACCCCAACACATCAGTAAGCATCTCCATCACTGTGGCATCAAAATATTGAACCACCTTTTCGAGAAGGAAATCTTCCTGAGCCTTCTTGAAAAAAGCATTGTAATAAACATCTTCGTAGCGTCCATGATCTCCTGTCAAAGGTTTATATTACAAATAGAGGCAGACATTTTTCAACTGTAGTTTTACAGACAAACAGACGCGTAGACGAGTTGTGCAGATGTAAGTACGCTCTTCGATCAGAAAAGCATTTGCATTTATAGCAGTATAGTGGTCAGTTTGTAAAGTAAACAATGACAATGTTAACGGCAAATTTGTTGGTGTAGTTATAAAAACGTATTCGCTGTATATGTACAACACAAATTAACGCGACCGATGTTTTGGTTCTGCAATCCAAACAACCTGATACATGGTTGGTCAAAATCCGTATCCAATCAGATTCCGTATGAAGCAAACATATATCAAAGAAGCGGAACAAGAGGTTGTATGTGCGGGACTGGAGCGAGGTCGGGTCTGTGATTTAAAGCATACATAAACAAAAGGAGCGGAACTAGAGATTACATAAGCGGAACTAAAGAGGTCGGGTCTGAGATATACTAGTGGAGCACATTAATATCAGCGGTGTGAGGGCCGGGGCCGGAGAAATTAGGGACTTTTAGATTTGCACAACGACAACGTGGATTGCTACGATCGACGTCCTTTTAATGCACTGCCTTGAATGGACGTCACACGTATCAGTCCACGCAAATCTAAAAGTCCCTATTGGTTACCGATTCCGTACTCATACATGCATTATAATGTTGGGTTTGTAGCGTTCGCGCCATCCAATGAATATGCATAAAGTGTGGCGTATCCTTAATACTCGGTCACGCCCAGACCTCTAGTTCCGCTCATCGTATGATATCCTTGAATTTTATAGAGAAAAAGTAACTGACACGTATATGAACCAGAGAGCGATATATGTGAATGCATTTGGTGCATGGGGGTCCCAAGGGCCTCAGTCATGTAAAAAAATACTGTAAGCATTAGTGACCACAGGATTTCCAGACACCCCGGGCCAAAAACAAGGATTTCGTCTGAAGCCAAAATACACCATATTTTGCGTGTTTTTTTCTCCCGAATTCACACCCTTAACGGGTATTTCACAAAAGTGTTCTCCTAATTATTGAGTCCTAAACAAATATTGTAAAATTGTAACCCCTTGAGCATTTTGAAGTGCGATAGGGATTACCATTCAAGTTGTTGACAATCTAAAATAGATCAAATTGCACTTCTGGTGTAAAATTCACAATGTACAAATGTATTTCAAGAGAGAAACAATAACATCAACCTGTACACTTCCAAATGGCTTGAATGCACAGCTATCATAATATAAGTCCTTTCTTTGTAAAAAAATAAATAAAGAATTACATTTCAAATTTAATCTTTTTTATGTAAGTACATGTACAACATGTACAATGAACAGTTACTATTCTACTATGCAAAACAAAATATAAATGTATAACACCTGAGTAACACATGTACACATTTACGCTATGTCAATAACACCCATCCATATCATCACAGGGCATCTAATATGTAAACGAAACTTGGTGACTTCTGTAAAAATTATAAAATGAAATATGCTTTCTCTTTCTTGACACAGACAAAGCAAACCGGTCAATACCATTAGAACCTTACTTATTGCAAAAAATAACAACATTTTCAAGAAAGCATCAACATTTTGAACACGTATCTTCGGCATTTTATCTACTATCTAGGCCTATACCCAAAAAACATAATGGTCTTTTATATATTTTACGAATACAAATTTGCCTACTGTATAAATAATATGAACAAGTATGCTATCAGCACAGTTTTCCCGACCAGCTTTCAATTTGGAGTCGGGATCTAGAAAAATACCCCTAAACGCGTAAAACAGGATTTTGAAAAACTACCAGTTTTCTTGGAAATGGACGCGCGTTTTTTTTTAACCCTTTAAGCCGCGTCCAAACTAAAAAAATACCCCTCTATACGCGGTATCCTGGTCAAGCATGCTTAGAGTATTCATATTTGACTGAGCAGAGGCGGCGGTCCCTGGGGGGGGGGGGGGGGACCAGTGCCCCCACTTTTTTCAAGTAACCCAAAAGTGCCCCTTTAACTTTAAATTTAAATTATTTTATTTATCATGCAAAACATAATACAAGAATAACTAAATCATAAAAAGTATGCAATGAAACGACAAATATCATAGAAAAGGCACGAGAAAAGAGGAACTAACTTGAAGCACAGCTTGTTGAAGTGTTATTTCCTCAGATGCTGTTTTACAATATAACATGAATAAAGCATGCTTAGAAATCAATAAATAGAAAAATATGTAACAAAGAAATTCTAGATTTTTTTTTTTTTTTTGGGGGGGGGGGGAAATAAAAAAAGAGGAAAAAATGGAGGAAAATAGTAGAAGTCAAAAGGAAAGAAAGATACAAAAAAGGGAAAATGAATGATTGCAAAAGCTCTAGAAAAAGGAAATTAGATCAGTAGAATGAGGGAGAAGAGATTGAGAAAGAGATTGAGTCGACAGTCAAACAAATCGAGATTCATGTATATGTGCTTAAAAGTTTAATCGTTATCTTTTTTTTAAATGTGTATAGACTGGTACTTTGTTTAAAAGATGGATCTATGTTATTCCAAAATACTGGACCGGTGTAAATAATTGTTTTTTGTGCGAAAGCTGTTCACATTCGAGGAGTGTGCAAGTGGTCCGACTGTCTTGTGAGGTATGAATAAATCTCGTTATTATTCAGTTGGAAGTTTGGAACATAAAGATACCGTGGTACCAAGAATACGAATCATTAATTTAAAAAATTATGTCTTGTAAAAATAAGTGGTTAGTGTGGGAACGAAAGTAGACATTATGGATTATATTAATGCACGCTTCTGCAAAATTAATATTCGGTCAATTAAAGTCTTACAAGGATTTCCCTATGCTAAAATCCCATAATTTAGGTAAGGCAAAATATTAAAGGGTTGTATCAATGATAATAAAACCGGTAAAGGAAATTTATTTTTAACATGATTTACAACACCAATGTTTCTTGATAATAATTTACATAAATAATTATTATGCACTTTCGATGTCAATTTGCGATCAACATAAGTTCCAACTAAGGAATGTAGTACCTTGAACACATTCTAGTTCGATACCTTTTATTTGAATAAGACCAGGAAGATGATCAATAGTGTTGCTAAGTATCATATCATTTGTTTTTTTAATATTCAATGATAGTTTGTTGGCTTGTACCCAACTTTGAACCAAAACTAATTCCGAGTTAATTTTATTTAGAAGAGTTTGGGGGTCATGGCATGAGAGAAAAATATTAGAGTCATCAGCAAATAATATGAAAGATAAAATATTAGATGATTTTTTGAAATCATTTCAGTATGAAAAGAAGAGGGCCAAGAAGAGAGCCTTGAGGTACCTTACAGGTAATATTTTTAATTGATGACTTGAAGTTAATTACAGAGGTGTATTGAGTTTTGTCCGAAAGGTAGCTACTAAACCACTCAAGTGCCTTCCCTCTGACACCGTAGTGAGACAGTTTATTAAGAAGAATTGTATGGTCAATAGTATCGAACGCCTTTGAGAAGTCTAGAAATAAACCGATTGTGTGACAAGAGTTATCAATTGCAAAAACAATTTTATTAAAGATTGTGGAGTGTTTTTTTCTAAATCCAATTTTTTTTTTTTTAAATACAGGTATTACTTTGGCTCTTTTCATTAAAAAGGGTACGTCACCTAGGGGAAGTGAACGAAACTGAAAGAAAACCAGGGTTGTCCCACGGCCTAAAACGCAAACGAGCTCTTCATGCTTTATGCACGTACAACTGATTTTTATAGATATTGTTCAGAAGACCAACACAACATAAATGGAAATAAACCGATGGTATTTTCGTGTTTTGGGGGTTATCAATTTACATGACAAGAACTTTATTTACCCACTAACCGAATATTTTAGACATTATATATGAATTAAAAAAAAAAATTAATAAAAAATTGTGTCTTACGTGGCTTATGTATCGAAAATGCACTGTTCCTGTGAGTGTTCATATTCAATCAATCTTTGCTTCGACAAATTGTAAACACATATAGGTCAACATCGATAACAAGAGAAAAATGTGTACAATGTTAAAGGCACCGTTTAACAATGTTAAATCTAAGAAATTATCAATAAGTGCCTCAAAAAAGTAAAAATATTTGAGCGACCGGTTTTACCATACTCGTTTTCTCCAATAGACTGTAGTGTTGTGAAAACCGTTTGGCAAACGCAAAATTTGGTTTCGATTTCCAATCACAAATATCTTCATAATCAGACAGGCGATCGGCTTGTAAAAGGCATGGGGTTCCTGTAAAGGTTTATAATTATCATTGCAGCATGAGCTAAACCCAGGATTTTGTTTCAGAATCTGAGACAAAGTTACCGGATCCCTTTAATGATGATGAATTTGTATGAACAATGTATTTCAATTCATTTATAACTGAATAAAGATAAAAATTGAATTATTCCTCTGCCTCTCACGTCTCCAGGGTTTTAATTTAGATTTCATGAAGGCTGTCTGTTTTTCCTGTGGAATCTTGTAGACTATAGATTCACGCTCTTGTCTGTTTACATTAATCCGAAACATTGTAAAATAAAACAAACAAAGCAAATGACGGGGTGAACGGTGTGGATCAGTATCAGGACTTCTTGTCCAAACAGTGTGAAGCCCTGCCCCACATACATGTGGAGAGTTCTTATAGGTAACCATAGTAACAAAGTGTCCAATCAGGGACTTTCATGGCCCAAGAGAATTGAGATCTTAGAAACCGTTACAATATTTGGGTCAGCAAAGACATTTTCCTATGTTAGTGAGGACACTAACTACCATCGGGTTCGGCCGTTTCATCAAGGAAGCTCCTTGGTTTAACCCAACATTTTACAGAGCAAGGACTGGGTAATTTTTTAAAAAATATTTTCACAACTATTCAAGAGCATTTAGCGACATAAGGCCAAAAGCAGCAAGGCCGGATTCACCAGTCATGTCCCCTGCGAATTTCTGAACAACCTCACTGAATTTTCCAGCGAGCATGTGCCTGAGTACGGGTTCGTCGACGTCGACACACCTCGTCATCAAAGCTTCGACGATGTCGTCAGTGGTCAGGGTCAGGGCTGGAGTAACGTCCCATCGAGCGAGCAGGTTTCGAAGCTGGCGACGGTCGATGTCGGACACGGACTCGTCGACGGCGCTTGCTTTGATGTCGTTCTGAATCCCATCCCAAAGGGCTGTCTGGACCGGTTTCGGTTCAATCAGACATACTCTAAGAATTCAAACATAACGTTGATGTTGAAGATCATTGATATAGTAAATAAATATGATATAATGATTTCGCAAAGACTTAAGATATTAAGCTTAATTTAATACTTATAGGCAATGTAAATATATTCTTTTGCAGTAGTTATGAATAAGTACAGAGGTTACCACATTACAGTACAGAGATGAGTGCGAACATTATAATGACATAATACTACACTATCCGATCATGATTCAAGGTAGGGGTAGCGTCAGGCGGCTGGAAATAGCGTCTAGACCTGTTTAGTGTATCTATAAATACTTTACACGTTTGAATGTCCTCATAAAGTCAGACACCACTTTGGAGGGGAAAAAAAGGTACAGGCACGTCCTTGGAAAACAGCGAATAAAGAAACATGGAATATAGTGCCCTCGTCGTTCGATAGTAGGAAAAACGGCTTGTCCTAACTTACAAAATGTAATGTTTGTAATTCTTATTTTGACTATTAAACTACAATTATTTGTAACGAGGCACTTAACAAAGAATTTTGCATTTAATTTGATTCCATTACCAAAATGACCTTTCGGTCGAGTCCTTGACTAATTGGTGGCTTAAGTCAGCTAGGTGACCCTAATGCGCTATTCTATTCACGGCGCCGAAATTCTTAGACCCAAATTCTTAGACCCAAATTTGGGCCTGCGCGGTGACTGCGGATATGAAGATTTATATTCCACATACTAAGAATCTTGCTCTACGATTGGTCAAAAGTAAATCACGTGATGAAAGATAGTTCGCCCATTATTGATGGGAGAAGCAAAAAGTTCGTTACACTGTGTAGATAGTACTACTATCTATACAGTGCAACGCACTTTCACTGAAGATAGAGGTACTATCTTCACAGGGCAACGCACTTTCACTGAAGATTATCCAAAAGCGCACTAAAACAGGCGTTATTAAGCGCGCATTACCAATGAGCGCAATTAAAGCAAACACATGCGCGCACCGTACCCTCACGGGGTTGGGTTAAACTTTTAACTTTTTTGGTGTGAATTTTTGCCTGGTGTCTTTCATGTAGATGCATACACGTCCTTTTCTTTTTGTAGTTAAATTGTTTTAGATGTGGAATATAAAGCAAATAATCACCTTTTGGTTTCAGGCGATGGCAAACTATCACTTCCTCGTCGATCAGAATGTATACGCTATCTTTCCTCAGCTTCGCTTCGGAAAGATAGCTACATCGTGATAGTTTGTCCCATCACCTTCACCAACGGTAGTTATTTGCTAACTAACCGATTATCTTTTTTCACCTGATGTTGAAAGCCCTTACGCAGGCTGCTAGAGACTCAAAGAAGCCCTCAACGGCGAACTTGGCTGCACAGTAATGTTCCAGGTAAGGAGCACCTGTTATGGAACATCCGAAAGTAATGGATTAATTTAAAGGTTCTGCTTATTCATCACAACAAACATTTAAATGTCAACAAGTTCAACTTGAGAGACAAAATGCCTAATACGCTGAAAGGCAGAATTTATGAACATTAATTACGTATGTATTGATTGGAAGTAAGATTTAATAGGCCTACGAAGTAACATGTACGTTTTTAACTTTTATGTTTGTTTGTTTGTTTGTTTGTTTGTTTTTTGTTTGTTTGTTTGGGGGGGAGGGGGTGAAACTGCTATGGTTTTCGTGCCTTCTCTTCAGTTGCTCCACGCCACCAGAACTCCCTCCCTCCTATTCTTCGTGACACCGAAAAGCTAGAAAGCTTTAAGTAAGGCCTCAAAACCAATCCATTCAAGCAAATGTGTATGAAGGGGTGACCAAGGTTCGCGGATATTTTTCTTTTCTTGCACATTACTAAACATACAGATCAACATTATATCGTGTTCCATACGTCATAAGAATCGTTATTTATCATATAATCAGATTATATAACATTCTAAGGCTGAATTTACTTCAAACCAATGATAAGACGAGAATATCGGAAGGCTTACCACTATCGACGTATGTCAAAAAGTGTGACCTAAGTTCGCGCATGATATTTACTGCCCTCTCGTGATGGGCTTTATATATGTAAACATTCCAAAAAGAGACATACTTTCAATCAGAAGCCGAACTTTATATTGAAACTTTGAAAAAGATAATAATTTCTCTCTATCATTGAAATTTTGCCCGAAAAAAATACCTTTGTTAAATTTTGCAAATAAAAGACAATATATTTATCATTGTTCACGTGTTAATGACAATGTAGTCCCTATCTGCATGTCATTTGTTTAAAAAGTTTATCATGTGTCTCCTTTGTATTATGTCAGGTGTCAGCCATACATGAATTTTCGCTCTTTTCTCTCTTTGTCTCTCCACTTTCCCCTTTTAAATATGTATTCTTACGAAACCCATAGATTCATTTAAATCCACAAACACAGATACGGTGGAAGCAGGCGCGCAGGTTCCGTTTTTTGGCGTAAGAAATTTGAATTTTATCATTATTTTTCGGAGTCAATCCCTCTAATAAACTGATTTTCATATAAAATAAACAAATTTGTTATGATAAAAAGCGTGAAAAAGCTAGCTTATTCACATTTTTCTGTCGCATTTTGATCTTTGGAGTTGTCGACGGTGCTCAAAGATTTCGTTGTCTCAGTCCCACACAGGCATCGCGTATCGTTCTCCTTTTATAAGCGCTGTTAGTGTTATTACGCGAACTTTGGTCACATCACCATAGTACATGATTATTGGAGGAGTGGGCGTCTTTGAATGTTTGAAACAGATAATTTGTGCCATACAAGTGATGTGGATCATAGCCGCATCATCATTATATGTTTTATCTTAATTCATGTATTATTTTATTTCTCTCTTCCTTTTTTTAATTTCATTTTTTTCACTTTATTTCGAAATATGCTGGTTTGGAGGAGTCGATAAGAAAAATGATGGGTGTGATGAAGAGAGGCAGATAGAGAGGGGGGCAAGGATAGTTGGCTTGGAATAAAAGAGGCAGAGAGAGAGAGATGGTCGGAGAGAGGAGGGGGAGGAGGAGATAGAAAGGGGATAAGGGTATGTGATCCTGGCGATGAATGGATAGACTGAAAAAGAATAAGCTTTGATCGAACATTGTCGAAAGAGAATGTTAGAGAAAGACAGGGATGTAGAGAGAGAGATAGAGAGAGAAGGGGGCAGAAAGAGCGACACCAAACGATGGAGAGAGAATAAAAGAGAAACTTGAAGAGACGGAGGATTTGTACGCTTTTTCTCTCACTAATTACAAACTCACCGATTTTGCCTGCCACGCTAGAAAAAGTGATAATCTTTCCCGATTGTTTCTCTTTCATGTGAGGCAGCACTGCCTGGGTAAGTCTAATCGTCCCGATCACATTCACGTTAAAGACTTTGTCGATCTGTTTCCGCGTGATCCTTTCGGGGATTCCGACGATAGCAAGTCCGGCAATGTTGACTATGAACATGAAAGAGAAGAAGAAAAAAAGGAGGAAACAAACATTGCGTTGAATTCGTCGAACCTTTAGTGCAACCTGATTTGTAATATTTGGTGGTGGTGCATATTGCTCCGGTTTTTTTCATTTTCGTTCGCTGGAACATTGCCAGCACAAACCACTGACCTCTAACTCCTAGACGGATCATCGCCCATTCACGCTTCCCGCCCGTGATAACGCTTGAAGTAGGCTTGCACGCGCGGCGGCCATTTTACACTTCCAAGAGCGATACGGCTCACTATACGTTACGTACTAAAAGGCTGTATTGTCTGACCGTTCATGAATATTCATGTGGGGGTTTGGCTGAATTGGACATAAAGAACCTAGCAGAACTGATCTATGATAATTTATGCTTCTTATCCTTCGTGTGTTTGACCTATAATCTTACAATCGCGTGGTAAATTGAGTCCAAAGTTCGACTTGTTGTACATGTGTTATATAGGCAATGGCTAGCTTGCGACCTATTTTGATGAAATTACGGTGGGTGAACTTTCAAAAGATATTTGGGAAATGAGGGTTCCAATGAAAGAGCTAATGATAACGTACGTCGGGGTGGATGTGCTTTTCGTTTAAACAAAAATGGAATTTGTAACGACTTTTTGGGGTAAAAGTCCATAGGCTAACATGTTAGGCTGCTGACTCTGACGATAGGGGGCGTTGTCAAATGAGACTAAACGGAGCTATATGCTGGTGGTGGTGGTGGCGGTGGTGGCGGTGGTGGTGGATATGGTGGAGGTGGTGTTGCAAGTGGTGGTAGGGGTTGGTTATTTAACAGAATTAAACACAAAACCAAGTGTGAGGATGAATCGAATCTCAAGCTCAACCCGAACACACGAATATGAAGAACAATATAATGGCATGTCATAATATCAGTGGTGGTTGGTGGAAGTTATAGCGAACCCAGTGGTGGTGGTGGTAGTGGTCATAGGCGCCGGAAGTGGGGGGGGGGGGCAAAACGCATGTTTGCCCCCCCCCCCCCCAAAAAAAAAAAAAACGCCCTCCCCCACCCCCCCCCCCCCCCCCTCAAAAAAAAAAAAAGCAGTAAAGGAGTAAAGATGGTTTGTATTTTTAACCCGAAAGAACATAACAATAATAAAAACCTGAATTAAATGACGTATAAAAACCATTCAAAGAAAAGGAAAGTTAACAGGAATTAAATTTCCTAAACATTGCGCATGCTACCTATATTTATCAATGGAGGTTTTTATAATAGCGATATGCGCATATTGTCGGGGCGTTTTTTTTTATTCGATACCAGTGATTTACAAATGTTGCTGAAATGACATGATTTTCCGGTATTTTTTCTCAATTTTTGTGTATGTCATACCTTTTTATGAGTTTGTTGGAAAATTAGAAATTCCCAAAATTACAATCGGGCGAAAAATATGCTTATTTAGAAGCCTTTATGTCAGGGTCTGCAGAAGGAGGGCTCGAGCACCCTTCACTTTTTGAAAAAGTTTGTTACAGAGAAAAAGAAAGAAAGAGAGAGAGAAAAAATAGGTGACCTGCCATTGTCTCAAATGAGGTATCAAAATATACTCATCTGACCGTTATTAAATGCCTGAAACCCCAGAGCTTACGGAGGCTCCGCCCCTAGACCCCACCAAGGGCCCTAAGGCGGTACCCTGTATACTAATCTGACCGTAATTAAATGCCTAAAACCCCAGAGTTTACGGGGGATCCGCCCCCGGACCCCACTAAGGGCCCTAAGGCGGTCCCCTGTATGCTCATCTGACCGTTATTAAATACCTAAAAAAAAACGAGCTTCCGGGGGCTCTGCTCCCTGGACTCTCCGCCAATTATTGGCCTGCCAGTGTCACAAATAAGGTAACTAAATGTGCTTATCTGACCATAATTGTAATGCCTAAAAACCCTGAGCTCCTGGGGGCTTAGCCCCTGGACCCACGCCAATTTACGCTCTACCTGATCCTTAATACTCCACTTTGAAAAACGTTCCGCGGGGCCTGCAAGCAACGTGTAAAAGTGGTGGTGATGTAGATTGTTCTCCCCCCCCCCCTTCCAAACGTTTTTTGCTCGTTACGCCACTGCCCCTGGAAGGTGAGCCCCCTGGAATGTTTGCCCCCCCCCCCCCCAATCCCAAACTGCTTCCGGCGCGCCTGGTGGTGGCGGTGGTCGTTGTAGTGATGGTGGTAGTGGTCATAGTAGTACTGGTGGCGGTGGTGATCGTGGTGGCGATGGTGTCAGTAGTTGTGTTGGTAGTGGTGGAGGTGTATAGGTAGATGTGGTGCTGGTAGTAGGGGTGAAAGTGGTGATGATAGCGATGAAAGCTGTAGCGGTGGAGGTGGTGGTGTTAGGGGGGGGGGGGGGGGGGGCTCATGCGAAATAACTGAAAAGGGCAATATATTAAACATATATCTGCAGTCATTGAAAGCGAACTTGAAAAATATGCGCATTATTTCTCTACTATTTTGCGGAAAGGTAACATAATTATATGAATATAGTCCAGAATCTTGCTGATTTCAGTTTGACTTCCACGGCCGACACGCCAACGCAATACGCCCTCCCTCTAAATTTACTCACTGACAGCCGAAGGTTGGGTATAGCAATTTACCGGCACAACACTAGGCAAGGTTCAATTGAAAACGAAGAAGATAACGAAGAAGGAGAAGAAAAAACAACAACAGAAGAAGCAGAAGAAGAAGTTGAAGGAAAAAAGTAAAAAACCAAAGAAAAATAAGAAATAAATAAATAGAATTAAAAGAAGATCAAAAAGAAAAAGAGCAGGAAGAAGAAGAAGAAGTAAAATAAAGAAAGAAAGAAATATAAGAAAAATTAAAATAAATAGCAGAAGAATAACAAGAAAAAGAAGCTCTGTGGAAGACCAAGTTTGTATTTGTGTATACTGAACAGACTACCCTGAATAAAGAAGTTATACAAATAAATAAATAAGAAAAACAAAATATTATGATAATCATAATTAATGATGATAATAAGAAGAAGAAGAAGAAGAAGAAGAAGAAGAAGAAGAAGAAAAAGAAGAAGAAGAGGAAGAAAAAGAAAAAGAAGAAGTAGAAGTAGAAGAAGAAAAGAAGTCAGGAATGTTTCTTACGCAAGACATCGATACGACCATGACTCTTGACGACATCCGCGACTACTTCAGTGATGTTTTCATCCTTGGTGATGTCCAACTCCTTGATGAAAACTTTACTACCGAGGACGTCCTTGACTGCAGCCTCGAGGTCGTTCTTCTCCGACATCGCAATCACCGTGGCGATGATGATGAATCGCTGGTTGGGGTCTCGGGCGAGACGTTGAACCATAGCGAGACCGATTCCGCACGAACAACCGGTCATGAGGACGATTTGAGGAGCCATCTTGACGAATGCCTGGTGTGTTTTATCTGGGAAGAATCGTAAAATCTCTTTTATATCGTTGTATATATTATAAAAATGAAATAGCATGGTCACTATTCAATGTATTAACGAATAAACTTGACCTTTCCCTCCCCCCCCCCCCCCCACTCAGGGGTCGGAATGACCGCATGCGTGTTGCCAAAATGTCCGGTAAAGGGGTACTTTTCGTGCGACAAAGTCCGGCCCGAGAAATGTAAAAAGGGGTGTATTTGACTTTTCACCAGGAGATTTCTTTAAAAAGGGGGTGTTTTTTCTTTTTTTCTCTCATCTATTTGGACTCCTGAGAAATTATTCCGAATTTAGGGCGGTAAATTGAGCATTTTTCCTGATTTAGGGGGGTCTCCAAGGCAGGAAAAGCCCGCGAAAGGGGGGGTTTGGAAATGTTGGTAGTCCTCAGATAGGGGGTGCTTTCAAAAAGAGGGAACGAGCATATGCGTACCCTAAATAACACTGAGTTCGGGGGGGGGGGGCCGGACCCTTTCGGTGATCCGATACTTGTTTCGGCGACAATAGCTCGTTTTATAATCTATTTTGTATTCAATCAACCCAATAGAGTTGGGGTTGTAATTGCAGTTGGGCTCGAATATAGGTTCGGGGTGGGATTGAAATATAATATTCAATTGCCGACTTGAGATGCAAGTTTTAATCATTTTGGAACGAAATTTTTGATCTCCTTGCGATTTATCTACGTTCTGAGATCAAAACTTAGATATTAATCTATACTGGCTGAGTAACGAACATAGAAAGATGAGGAAATCAAGGTAAGTAGGTCCGACACCCTTTGTGTAGTCCCATATACTTCTTTCTGTGCACAGTGCTTGGTATAACCTTGCAGTACACATCACTACCTAACTTTTCCTGATCCATTCCACATATTTTCTTTCACAATGCAATCGCATGACAAGTACTAAATTTTATCTTTAATAGCTTGTTTGCTCTTATTGCAATTCCGCCGTTTGACCTTTTGCACTGCTTACAGTAACATCAACTCGATTAAACTTTGGTTTATGCATAGACTTGGTTTATGGTCGTTTTTGGTCGTATTCTCTCACAATTTTGCCGATCCTCATATCACCCTCCCCAAAAAAACTTCCTGGATTTATCACCCCTCGGGTGTTGTAGCATGGGGGCGCGTACACCCCCTCATTTTATGAATAAAAAGAAAGAAAAAAGAGATATATCAAGGAAGAAGGGGGCAAATACAAGAATACGCCTTAATCACCCACCCTCTAATCAGTAAGTAATAATTTTCTCAGTGATACCGATGCCGCCCGCCCCCCCCCCCCCCCCCATCATGGGTACAGTGCCCCCTTCCGATGGGTGGACTCACACCACTGCTCCTCCCCGACAGGATACTTGAAGCTTACGAAGGTGAACGAAATGAGAAGATCACAATTACTTTAAGGCTGCTTACGATTTGTATACATGGTACAAATCAAAACATGCAGATTGTGCATGTATCTCCATATTTGGTCTATACATCGAAACATTATACAGGCATTCTAAGTAGGTCCATGGTGTATCTATTTAATTCAAATATCCATAGCTTCATATTATGTTGGCATAAGTTCAGATGCACGTCTATATATAGAAGTGCATCTATATAGTATAGACATAAATGCATATACACGTCTTTATAATGCTTTCATACAATTTGAAAATTATACTGACGCACGTATGAATGAAGAATGCAGCTTATGATATCACTAGATTAAATTGTGGATAATATTTAATTGATATGCCCCCCCCCCCTTCTTTCCTCATCTCTCTCTCTCTCTTTCTTTCGCTCTCTCTCTCTCTCTCTCTCTCTCTCTCTCTCTCTATGTTCCCCCTCTCTCTCTCTCATTCCCTCTCTCTCTCTCTCTCTCACTTAATCATACATACATTTCCCCACTAACATACGCGAGGGCACACACACACACACACACATACCCATTTATATTTCCTCTCCTCTCTCTCTCTCTCTCTCTCTCGCTATTTCCCCCCTCTCTCTCATTCTCTCTCTCTCTCTCTCTCACTTAATCATACATACATTTCCCCCACTAACATACACGAGGGCACGCACACACACACACACACACACACACACGCGTACCCATTTATATTTCCTCTCCTCCCTCTCTCTCTATAGCTATCTCTTCCCATTCTCTCTTTCTTCATGTATCTACCTTCATCTCTCGCTTATACGTTTAACGTTTATCTCTCCAGTCCTTTCTATATAAACCCACATAGACCAGACCTATCTCCTCTATCGCTTGCTCTCCTTTACTCTATCTGTCTGACTACTTTTCTCCTCTCTCAGTAATCCTCGAATCATATCTTTTCAAACATTAAAAGATATTGAACATCGCAGTTTTACTTACGTTTAATGGTAAATAATACTAGTTACTTCAGATCCCTTGCACGGCTTTAAGCATTTCATGCCAAGATAAACAACGCCGCCCGTTTATGCACTATGATAAAAGTGACGATAATACGTATTACCATGAAAGTAAATACTAGTTTGTTCGACCACGTAGGTCCAAACATCAACAGAGTTGGGGGCGGGGCGTCACTAGAGGGGGTGTGAGGGGCCACACCCCCCCCCCCCCCCCCCCACTGAAAAAAGGTTTAGCGATGCCCCTGGGAGAGGAGATATAAATCTGTGATGTTCAGGAAAGCACTCAGCTTGCAGCATCCAGGCCCCCAATCCCAGTAGAATTGTTTTTCTTTTCTTTTTTCTTTCTTTCTTTCTTTTCTTTTATTTGTTTTCATTTTTTCCTTCTTTCTTTTCTTTTCTTTTTCGGACAGCCGATCTGAAACTTCATACTGAATAATTGAATTGAATAGGCATCATGGTTCAATGGATTAAAAAAGGGAATAGATGCAGTCTCAAGATATGAATTATGATTATTGTACAATAATCGGGATATGTCTTATTCGGTCTATTTGTATTTTCCTTATGTTATTTGACGGCATAAATTAACGGCCATTGTTCTGATCTCCCCCCCCCCCCTTCCCCTTTAGCTCAGAGCTATGACAAACTATATCTCTGTACTAGATTGTGTTTACCTGAGTCCGTCTTTTCATTTTATACCGTTATTCATCGTTCGACCTAGAAAACAAATACGGACTACGGAGTCTAGCTGAAAAGTCGAGCAGACTAAGAAGCAAAATGAATGTACAAATGATTTTGCATAGTATGAAAAGTGTACTGACTTTACGGTATCGTTTACAAGATCAGGGAGACAAAAAATCAACTCAGATCTGACAAACATCCTTAGCGAATTGGTTAATGACCTCCCAAATACTGAAATTGTTTAATTTATTTAATCACCGTGGGTCGATAGGAAAAAAAACTTGGCAGGATAACCTTGGACTTTGGAACAATAATACAGTGTGACTATTTGTAATTGCTACGCACCTAGTCGGTCAACTTTGTTCGACCGATATAAATATGAAATGTTTGGCAGGCATTCGAGAGAGCACGCGGGTATGACGAGCATATTGAACGAGAAGAGTTTACATGCCTTTGCGCACGTGATGTGGGTAGGGGGGGTGGGGGCGGGGGGGGGGGGGGAGGGGAGTAAAACAAAATGAGTAAAACTAGCTAGAAATCGAAAGCAAGAAGGTAGCGTCAAAATGTCGTGGTCTAGTGGATACGTCACCAGAATGCGGATCACATGGTTCGCGACTAATGTCCTGCCAAGGTGATGTAAAATGGTATCCGCCGTAGGAATAATTCCCCGAATAATTCCCTCGAATGCAAGAAGGCCTTATCAGCGTAGCTTGGCTAATGATGGTCATACTAATAGGCTGATCACAGTGCACGCACAGATTGTCTGCCACACACTGTGTATACACTGCCTAACTTGAAAATCTGACTAATTACAACTCAAGAATTTTGACTTTGAAAAGCTGGGGGTACGGACTTTCAGCCAGGTCTCTATGAATGTTCAAAATCGTAGGTCATGGGGAAATACTTTTAAATGTTTTTTGAACATACTGTTTTCTAGTGTAGCGCCTTCTATGTGTATTGTTAACACTAACAAAATTATTACTCGCGCCGTGACTATAGACACCTCTATCAAAAATGGACTTTTTTCATTATGTCCCATTCAATGGCCGGAGATCGATGACCTTACAATCCAGGTCAGCTGTGACCTTTCGCATGTTCGTGCAGTGCTATTGACATTGCACTATTGTTTCGTTTGGGAGATAAACCAAATCTTCAAAATTTCAGAGAATGCTAGTTCAAGAGGCGTTAGAGTTAGTCGTCGGTATTTGAATATTTAAACAGATTTGAATAGTTAAATATATAAAGTTTCAATTCATAAGCTCAAGTTTGTAGTCCATCGACTAGAACACTTGAGGAAATGGCAAAAAAGTTATGTTAATGATGTCTCAACTGTCTATCATTTGAAGACGTAAACATATACTGCCTAAATGTCCCCTACGTGTACAGTATTGGTAAACAGGTCTAATGGTAAGTGAAAAATAAAATATTACGGAAAATTCGCATTTTCATCTTGCGAATATATAATTAGCTGCTTATTAGCTAATTTGCATGCTTAACGATAATTTTTGGCGCAGATACAAAATACTCTCTGAGATAAACATTTCTGGAAAGTTTCAAGCTAAAAAAAACATTATCAAAGTCCTGATATTAGGTATCCGCATATTAATTAGCTGCTCTTAGTCATTTTCTGGATTTGTCTGCACCTGCAAAGGACCTGTATAATTCTTCCCTGTAGCAAATGTCAACAATTCTAGTAATTATATACAAGTTGGAGAAGTCAACAACACAGCCGATCTCATATTTGGTGGGATCAAAATTAAATCATATTGCTCCGATTGTCTCATTTTCGCTCGCGTGAACATTGCCAGCACAAACCACTGACCTCTGCCTCCTGAACGGATCATCGCCCATTCCATTCACTATACGTTACGTACTATAAAGGCTGTATTGTCTGACCGTTCATGAATGTTCATGTTTTTGCTAAACTCGCCAAAATGTTTGCTTTTACTAAATGGAAAAATTACGGTGGGGGGTTGGATGAAATGGACATAATGAAATAGGCAGAAGTGATCTATGATAATTCATGCTTTTTATGTTTCGTGTGCTCGACCTATAATCTTCAAATCGCCTGGTAAACTGAGTCCAAAGTTAGACTTGTTTCACATGTGTATTATAGGCAATGACGAGCTTGCAACCTATTTTGAAAAATTACGGTGGGTGAACTTTCAAAAGTCAATGAGACATGAGGGCTCCAATGAAAGAGCTAGTGATAACGTACGTCGGGGTGGATGTGCTTTTCGTTTAAACAAAAAATGAATTTTTAACGATTTAAAAAAAAAACGTCCATAGGCTAACATGTTAGGCTGCCGACTCAGATCATGTTCTGACGATAGGGGCGTTGTGAAATGAGACTAACCGGAGCCATATGTATATGTTGTTTTGAAGAAGCAGGAAAAAAAAAACTGTTTATCATCAAATGCAAATTGTTCTCCAACGATTAAATTGTGCAATATGAGAGAACTAAACTTTTTCCTGAGATTACATAACAAAATTGCAAAGTGGAAACGATACAAGGAAAAGATTTCCAGTGTAAGTTTGATCAATGTTACATAATTGACCATGGAAATTATTCAAACAGATTCATACCTATTTTTAATCATATATCCTTGTTGACATTACATAATCCTTTTTGATATTACATAATCCTTTTTGACATTACATAATCCTTTTTGGCATTACATAATCATGCTGAACAAAATGCAAGAAAAATAAAAAATATCAAGGATGAATACAAGAAAAGAATACGCCTTAATCACCCCACCCCCTTATTAGTAGCATTGTAAATGCGCATATCATGTTCTAATTGAGACCGATGCCGCCCTCTCCCCCACCCCCTCATGGGTGCAGTGCCCCCTCCGATTAGTCCAGCCTCTGTACTGTTTCTGTGAAGCGCACCCAATCAGCTTATAAAATAACACCCCCTTTAACGTTGAAAGTAGACCTAGCCATTCCTCTCATTCTGGACCTGTTTCTGTGTATCGCGCACCCAATCAGCTGATAAAATAACACACCCTCAACGTTGAATGTACACCTAGCCATTCCTCTCATTTGATGGAAATTTTGGGGATTGCGCGATCAGTAGAGAGACCGCGCTGTGTGTGGGAGCGATGCGTGTGATGGAAGAATAAAAACAAAAAACGGACTGAGTTTGGACTACTTGTTACTACTTGACTGGTTGTCTGTATAACTACAGTTTAAAAATGTATGCTGATTATATAAAACCTTTGACAGAAGATCATGGACGCTACGAAGATGCGTATTGCAATGCTTTTTTCAAGGTGACTCGGGAAGATGTCGTTTTCGAAAAAGTGATTCAATATTTTGATGCCACAGTGATGAAGAGGCTTACTGATGTTTTTGCGTGTGGTGAAGAGTTTAGTCTACTAGGTGTAGGAGTCGGAAAAGGTATATATAGTTCTTTTTTCTTTTATAAAATCAGTTTGCCCTGTATTTTGAACTAGGAGAATTGTAGTCATGACTGCAGAGGCGACGGAGCGACTTCCAATTTCTGGAGGAAAAAGGGGCACCTTCAAAGGGAAATCTCAAAGCGAAAATTTACAATGTTTTAGACATTGGTTTTTACCCCTATATTCTTATTATATTATCAGGGATGAGTTCAATATTTGTTTCTTTTTATACATTATAAGATATTGCTTAAAGCCCAAGTCCACTTCAAAAATAATTTACTTTCACTAGAAGCAGACAGATCAGACAAACCAATCAAAACAAGTTTGAGCAAAATCGGATATCTTTAAGAAAGTTATGATTTTTTGTAAAAGTATGTAAAACTATGCAACAATGCAAATCACAAGACAGATTGGAATCTCACTCATGAGTTT